>CM035410.1:145982669-146170169 GCA_020310875.1 Ceratopteris richardii
GGCTCGTGTTGCATACCTTTTAACATAGTTGGAGAGTGAGCATATGAATGAAGGAGATTCTATGAACAAGGTTTTGACAAATATCAAACATTTGAAAGAGTAGTTGATTTCTCTAGATGAAGTCGTGCGAGATAGCTCACTTGTGCAGACTGTTCTTAGTGGTCTTTGTTAGGTTGCCTGAATTGGATTGTAATTTTCATATATCGCGTGCACCGAAAAGGCGTAGCGAATAGATGTAACTTTTAACCATTAATGAAAAGGCATTACGATGATTCTTCGGCAAGGAGAGACGGGCTCGCAGACTGTCTGTCTGGGTGACCGTGCTGAGAAGATCATGTGCAGATATACAGAATTTGTGAGTACTGTATTATGTTCGTTGAATTGCAGTATTAAGTATTAACACAATAATGTTAAATTCACATTAATAAGTCTGTGGGACTGTGAGATTGTTAACTCGCGCGATAAGTTTACTATGTAAAGATAATCGTAACCGAAAAATAGTAACTGTGTAGCGGAAGTTATTGCCTTGAAAGTATAGTTACTGTTAAGTTGAATAGTTAGTTTGGGAAAATTAAATAAAGGCCCTCTACACTGTCAGACCCCTAACCATTCCCAAGAACCCGAAACGAGATCAAAAGTGACTTGGCAGAAGTGCTTTTAACACTGGCACCGTCTGTGGGAAGATGGAAACAGATTGGGATTAATCAGTAAGGGAAGAGCCGTACGCAAGGCAAGCAGTGGAGAATAGTAACCGCTAGTTGAAGAAGTGATATATGTCGGTTACTCGTTCCGGCGAGTCCTATCCAAAAATATAGGAGAGATCAACATCCCTGGGCAGTTCCAAATTTATTAAGGACATCCCTAGGTGGTAGAAGTGCAGGCCAATTAAGTCCAGTTGCAGAAGGATCGGAGCCAGTCCGTAGTGATTCCGGTGCTAGCTCGGTGACACATGATGAGATTCCGGTGAATTCCTGTGTGAATCCAATACTTTTTGGAGAGGGTAAAGTTGTGTTACGAGGTGAGACCGTTTTCGGTGAAAGGGTAACCTGGCTCGGTGAAAGTTTGACAAGTTCCGGTGGAAGTTCGGTACCATTTGGTGGGAATTTGAAATTTTTCGGTGATAGTGCAGTGCTGCTAGTGGACCCTTATTACGTTCACCACTTTTCGGGGCAAGCCTATCTAATTTCGATACAAAAGCTAAGGAAAGGCTACTTGATTTGGAGTTAAGTAAGAGATTCAACAATATTTTCAAACCGGAAGATGAGCAGGCTGATAATACAGATTCTGAAGGACAAGAGACACCCCCTCAACATACAGATAACAACAATACTACCCACAATAGCACCATGAGTGGTTCACAGTCACAGCAACAAACACCCCCACAACCGCAACCGCAGTTTCAGTAGCAGCAACAACAGCAGCCACAACCAATCATTCCACCTCGATCGGTTCTTACCGGAGTGACATATACAAAATTCGATGGATTTCCAGGGGATGATCCTGACGCACATGTTCGCACACTCGAGATAAGTTATGCAGTCTTGAATCATCCACCGGATTCGGCGTACAAGGCCATTGTATTTCAGGCCACATTGGTTAATGAAGCAGCGAGGTGGTTGACTGAATATGATATTAATCATTTTGGTAACTATGATGATGTGAGAGATGTGTTCTTACAGAGGTTTCGTTTGAAGAAGAACCCTACAGAAATCTTTGACTATTTGCAAAACAATTGATAGAAACCACACGAGAGTGTCCAGGAGTATGCGACACTGTTTAGAACTCACTTAAGGCAGCTGCCTCCGGCACATGCCAATCTGCTAGATGATGTCATAACACAATGGTTCATTGACGAACTGAACCCACAGTTAAGACAAATCATGATCATTTGCTGTGTGGGTGGAATGACATTGGACGTTGTAATTGCGATGGCCTTACAGGTGGAGCACAAAGTTGGAGGTTTTACGGAGGACCTAGAATGGTTGAAAGCAAGTAAGAACGTAGCTGGTGATCCGTCCAAACAGGTGTATTGTACTAAGTGGAAGAATCCAGGTCACACCAGTTCTACATGTGCCCTCAACCAGATGTATTGTGCCATCTGTAACACAACAGGACACTCGACAGAAACCTGTCCATATAATGCAAAGGTGCAGGGTAGAGTGGCCGTAAATGCTATAATACAGGAACCAGGTCAGCCAGCCACCCATTACGTGCCACCACAATTACGACCCAACCAGAAGCAGGGATATAGGAACTATCGAGGACCGCGAAGTAACAACTTTAGTCAACATCGATGGCAGGCAGGTACATCGACGGAAGGTACTTCCCTCCCACCCCCTCGGTGCCATTTTTATGGCGAGGTTGGCCATATCCGTAGATTTTGCAAGGAAGCAGCAGAGTATGACAAAAGAAAGAGGGAACGTCAAAATCCGATGACTAACATGGTTTATATTTCCCCAGTTGAGTCACAAGCAGCTGTAGTTCAGACAAGATCACGTAAACAGTTGCAACCAGCAGCTGAAGTTTTCGAGCCTAGAATTCGTGAGCAGCAGCGGATGTTTGCAAAGGCTAGTCAATGGATAGCTAAGGAGCCGACTGTGTTTTCTAATCCAATTCCGGTAACATAGGTTCCTCTGCCACAGGCAAGATGGAATGAACAAAATTCTGCCCCAACAACATTAGAATCACCGCGAGAATCGATGATAACCACAACCCAAACTGATCAGGTATGGGACATCCTATCTAAGGCTTCAATCACACTCCCTTTGGGACAGTTGCTCGCCTTAGTTCCAGGAGTAAGACAGCAATTCCAACAGCAAGTTAGTCCGAAATCTTCATGTACTCCGGTGACTACGACCATACAACTGGAGATGGATTCTACGGTGGATCATTCAGTCCCATTGATTACCGTCTGGTATAAAAACCAGAAGATTACCCAAGTTTTAATTGATGGTGGGTCTGGTGTGAATATTGCAACAGCCGCACTTTGCAAGAAATTGGGTTGGACCCAAATTGAACCCGTACAATTTTTTGTGTGAATGGCAGACCAATCACGGGTCCATGCGGTGGGCTTAGTAGGTAACATCCCGATAACCCTGTAGGGAACTACATTTAATTTGACTTTCGTAGTCCTGGAGTTACCTAAATCTAGCCTCGAGTACAACTTACTTTTCGGTCGACCATGGCTCAAGCAAGCCAAAGTTGTGCAGGATTGGTCAGCTCAAGAGTTAATTTTTAAGAACAATCACCGGAAATATGTAGTTGCACTGGATGCTATGCAACCCTGTGATCTACACGCACGACCATATGTAGTAGAGCCAATCCATATGTTGGATGGGCTATGTGATGATGAGGAAGAGGCTTCCTCAGGACCAATAAGGATCTGATCCCATTAGGTACTATGGATCGGTAGCAGACAATTGGAGTCCGCAGCTTGTACGGTCGTACCAATGACCGGAGAAGCAGAAGCCGATGATGGCCTAGGAATGGATGAAGCAACCTTACAACAATTGTTTCACCTAGCTGATGATTTGGTGAAACCTCGCCACCCGAGAGTAGTAAAAATTAGGGCACGATTAGCAGAGAAATTCCAAGATGATTTGGTACAACTCCTGCATGAATTCTCAGATGTTTTTGCTTGGGATTATAGAGACATGAAAGGTCTTGACCCATAGATTTATCAAAATCGGGTAGTGCTCAAGCCGGATGCGAGGCCAATCAAACAATCTAGTTACAGAATGAATCCTAATTATGCGGCACAGGTGAAAGCTGAACTTGATCGTTTATTGAAGGTGGGATTTATTGTACCAATTGAGCATGCTGAGTGGATCTCTCCAATAGTGATCGTCCCGAAGAAAAATAAATAGTTGCGTATCTATGTCGACTACCAAAAACTCAATGCCACCGCTGTACCGGATCCATTCCCTCTCCCCTTTCTAGATACAATGCTCGATAGGGTAGTAGGTCACGAAATGTATTCTTTTCGGGATGGATACAGTGGATATAATCAAGTGAGGATGGCAGAACAGGATATACCGAAGATAGCATTCATCACTAATTGGGGTGTCTATGCTTGCACCGTAATGTGGTTCGATTTACGAAATGCTCCGAGTACATTCCAAAGATGTATGCAGGAAGTCTTTTCACCTTACTTGACCACGTTTATGCAAGTATATTTGGATGATTTTTCCTTATTTGGTGCCACTTCGGCGCACCTGTATCATTTACGGTGCTGTTTTGAAAAATGCCAAGAGCATCAGTTATGTTTGAATCCTACCAAATCAGTTTTTGCGGTCTCCTAAGGCAAACTGCTTGGTCATATCATTTCTAAACAAGGAATACAGGTAGATCCGAATAAAGTAGCAACCGTATTGGAGGCACCAGTCCCAAAGACACTGAAAGAAGTTATGCACTTTCTTGGCCAAATCCGGTGGCATGGCAAACATTTACGGTGGTTAGCTCATTTAGCGACACCACTTAATCGGCTTATGACCAGCGCTCCGCGGAAGTATGAATGGACTTAGGAGTGCCAAAGTGCATTTGATTGGTTGAAGGTCTTATTGACGCAGGCCCCGATCCTGCAACCACCTGATTGGGAACGACCGTTCCATGTCTTCGTGGATGCATCAGATATTGCGATTGGTAGTGTCCTCATGCAACAAATTGACAAATGGTTTCGGTTTGTGTACTATGCGAGCCCCCGATTAGCTCCTGCGGAGAGAACGAGAATTTCTTGGTTTGCTATACTCTGTTAAGAAATTTCGGCATTACTTACTAGGCCATAAATTTACTTTCCATGTGGATAATGCTGCACTGGTGTACTTGGTTCGGCAGCAGCATTTAGGTGGTAGATTGGCAAGATGGGTTTTACTATTACATGAGTTTGATTATGAAGTTATTCATCGACCCAACACAACACATATCTTGGCGGATTTTGTATCTCGACTGGATTCTGGTGAGTCTCGGTAGGTGTTGATGACACTACACTTGCAATTTACGTCACCCAGACAACTCCTGAAGTATCTGCAGAACTTCCTGTGGCTCCTACATACTATGATATGTTAATGACTTTTCTCACTAACGGTTGTCTCCCTCCTAATGCTCCCATTACTCTGCACCAAAAAAATTGCAGTCTATAGTCGACGATTCCGGTTGATTGTGGGTCAACTGTATTACATAGATCATACTAGTGTTTTACTTAGATGCATTCCTCCACATGAAGTGGAATCAGTTATTGCCATGGCTCATTCATTACCCTCTAGAGGACACTTCACAGCTGATCTTACTCATTGGAAAATTCTGCAAAGTGGGCTATGGTGGCCTACAATGTACAGAGATGTGGTTCAGTTTGTGCAGTAGTGTGATGTCTGTCAACGGTCTGGACAGCCCTTGCAATGACACTTCTTTTCCCTACAACCTGTCTTACCTCTGGAGCCTTTTCAAAAGTGGGGTCTAGATTTTATTGGCCCAATAACACCACCAGCTACCCTCACCAACAATTGATACATATTGACTTGTATAGATTATGCCACTATATGGGCGAAAGCTTGGGCTTTACGTTCTGCCACAGCTGTTTCGGTGGCTAAATGTTTGATGAAGGATGTTTTCCCTCCATATGGATTACCTCTGGAGATAGTGACGGACCAAAGAACACATTTTGCAAACAACTTACTGCAAGTACTGACTCACACTTTTCAGATTATGCATAAATTCAGCTCACCGTACTATCCACATGCTAATGGTCTGGCTGAAAGTACCAATAAGACTCTATTGAATATGCTTCACAAATTGATCTGGGAATGTCCGGAACGTTGGGATCAACTCTTACTTGCCCTATTATGGGCATACCGGACCACATACAAAGTGGCAACCGGAACAACTCCGTTTAAACTTGCTTATGGATTGGAAGCTATTGCGCCAATGGAAGTTGTGATACCGAGTCTGCGTGTTGGCTTATCTCAGAAATTGCTATCAAAAGAATCTTTGCCATTTCAGTTGGATGTGCTCAGATCATTGGATGAACACCGCTAGAAAAGTTTCATGATTCTTCAAGAAGTTCAGCTTCGTCAAGCCCCGACTCATGATCGTTTCCTCAAGACCCCTGTCTTTACGGTTGGCCAACTTGTTTTATTCTATAATGCTAAAGCCAACAGATCTGCCAAAAAATTTAAGTTATAGTGGTTCGGTCCATACCGGATTGCTAAACAAGTGGGACCAGCAACTTTTCTATTGGTGAACTTAACAAGTGTTCTCCTTCCAAAAGTGATTAATGGTTCTAAGCTTTGTCCATATCACCAACCATCTGATAGCCTATGGCATATACTTAGTCTTTTTCAAGTGTCACTTGTTTTTCTTTTTATCCCCGTATTTCGGTTGAATACTGATCGTAATCTTTGTGTTTTTGTATCTAACTATGATTAATTGCCGCTCGGTGTTACTGTTTCTCTTCATGCATGCATGCCATAATTATGAAGGATCTCTCTCCAATACGGTGCTATGATTAGGTTTTTGTAGCCGAATGTTTCCCTTGCTCTTACTTAATCTTGTTTTTTCTACTGATAATCGCTATTGTGTTTGTGTGATTGTGCATTCTTTGTATTCTGTGTTCTCGTGTTTACTTGTGCGCCATGGAAGCACTCGTGAATGTCGCAACCTTCCGTGCAGGCCTCACTCCAGAAGTGAGTGAGTATTTGCGCACTCGTGGTCTGTTGGCCTTCGCTTAATTGCCTTGGCGTTCAGTGGAGTGTCACCCATTCCATGCGCAGATCATTTCTGCCATCGCCGCCACACCTGCTATAGAGCAGTGTTGGCCTATTGCTTGTTTACCATCTCGTGTAGTCATTACTTTAGATATGTTTGCTGAAGCTTTTTGACTTCCTCGAGAAGGATTGGAGAATGGTCCACTTCTTTCCATGGCAACCATGAAAGAATTGTTCCCCCGGCACTCATCTAATGAGTATGCCATTCTTTGTAGACCTGAACTAGAGCGTACGGCTCTGCAATTTTTGGTAGCCATCCTGAATTTACCAAAACGCACATATGGTATTTCTCCACCATTCTATTCGATGATAGATACTGCTTCCCATGAGCTTATAAATTTCACATCCTTCTTTTTTCGATGCATTCACCGTGACTACGTAGCGGTTATGAAGCAAATCGCTAAGAATGACCTCCCTCATTCCCGTTTACCCCATATCCTCACTTTTCTCTTTCCGGTGATCCAAGCTGTGCAACCTCCTCCCACAACTCCCTTCTTGTTACATGAAGAGTCTACCCAAATGCTCGAGGACGAGGATGATGATGATGAAGATATGCTTCAACTATTTCGCCACAAACGCAAATGCGTTAGCCCTTCTGAAAGTCAGGTGTAGAGCTCCAACAGTGGGCATGAAATTGAAGTCTTCCATGACACTGCCACATATCTTCATGTCGAATCATCCGTTCCCTCTTCTCCACTCAACCAGCAGGAACACGGTGCACACCTGGAAGAATCCAAAGAAGTCTCTTCTCGGGCGGACTCTCATCAGCAGGATGAGGAAACTATGAAGGAGATCGTCGCTGAAATCATCACAGAAGTAATTGCTAATGCTGAGGCAGTGATCACAAACACTGAAGTGACAAATTAGAATACAATCGGAATAATGGTGATGCCGAATACTCTTATCCCCCTACCTCCACCAACTAAGCTGCTGAGCCCGTTGGAGTTACATCCTAGTGCAATTGCCAATGTAATTCCCGATGCACCCACTCCTCCATCCTCTTCTCCCGAATACTCTCCACCACTCTCCCCTCAACTGTTCTCAACCTCTTCATCCCAACCACTTCCTGCTCTTCCTCCTCCAACTCTTATGTTCAATGAATTAGAATCTATGGGTCGTCTCCTTATCCAGTTTTCCCAGCAACTACCTCTTCAAATGAAGCTGGCAACTGAACATATCCGGCAAGAGTTACGTGACAAAGTCGATTTGCTTGAAGCAGACATTGCCCCATTATAGCAAGAAGCCAATGCACTCAAAGCAGAGAACCATGATCTGCAGGTTCAGCTTCAACAACTCCAAGCATGGATAGCAGAGCAGGACAACCTGATTGCCCAACGAGATGCCGCTCTTGCTACGTTGAATGAAAAGAATGTTCTTTTAGATGCTCGTGATGCAGATATCAAGCAGTTAAAACAATTGGTGCAGGATAAAGATGATGCTAGAATTGCTCTGGGCAACTTACTAGAAGAAACTCGTGCAGATCTTGAGCTGGTGACACAAACGGGACAAGAAATGGCAGACTTAGCCATGCAGAACACTGAAGAGCTCAAGATCGTGACTACCGAACTCTTTCAGAAGAGTCATGAATTAGAAGCACAAACGAGCCGAACACTTCAAATAAAGAAGGAGATGGAAGGTATTATGAAAGAAAAGGATGTGTATTACAAAACCATCCAATATCAAGCTCGGGAGCTGGAACACAGAGAAAAGCAGCTAGGCGCTCAAGCAGAAAGATTGTCCAGAATTGATGCCCAAATTGCTGATATGAGGCTGAGAAGAGATGTTGTGTTAGCCAACGAATTCTATTTACAAGAAGCATTTCTGCAGACACAGACAGATTTACTGATGAGTCAAGTTATGTCGGCAAGTTCAGTCAAAACAGATGCACAACTGGTAGAGCCAGACACATTGAAGATTATGCTGGATTGCCTGAAACAAAAGATCACCCGAACATTTAAATTAGCCAGAAAAATATACATACAAGGCATAGTTGATGAGCCTTAGTTCTCTTTTTCTTTGCGGGTTTGAGTCCGCCATGCGTGTCAGTGTTAGGTCGCCGAAATTGGATTGTATTTTTCATATATCGCACGCACTGAAAAGGTGTAGCGAATAGATGTAACTTTTACCCATTAATGAAAAGGCATTATGGTGATTCTTCAGCAAGGAGAGACGGGTTCGCCAGACTGTCTGTCTGGGCGATCGTGCTGAGAAGATCGTGTGCAGATTTACAGAATTCCTGAGTACTGTATTATGTTCGTTGAATTGCAGTATTAAGAATTAATACAGTAATGTTACATTCACATTAATAAGTCTGTGCGACTGTGTGATTATTAACTCGCAGGATAAGTTTACTGTGTAAAGATAATCGTAACCAAAAAATAGTAACTGTGTAGCAGAAGTTGTTGCCTTGAAAGTATAGTTACTGTTTAGTTGAATAGTTAATTTGGGAAAATTAAATAAAGGGCCTCTGCACTGTGAGACCCCTAACCATCCCCAAGAACCCGAAACAAGATTAAAAGCGACTTGGCAAAAGTGCTTTTAACATCTTCAAGATTCATATCAAAGTTTTGCTTCTACTCTTTGGCTGACGATGACAAAAAATCCAAATGCCTTAATATTTGAGGATTTAGTCTCTCTTTTGTTGTAGGAAGATAAGTCTAGGAAGAACATGTAAATCATGTGTGTTGTAGATCAAGCTTTTTAGGTAGTTAGAAGGGCAAGGGAAAATGCAACTCATCTACTAGTAAGAAAAAATCTACTAATGATGCATAGTAAAAGAAGGAAGACAAGGATCATAAGAAAATAGAAAGGCAAACATAATTTTGCAACTAGTATAAAGGAAATGATCAGGTCATAAAGATTTGTCAAAAACTGGCTACAAAAGAGGCAAAGAAAAAACAAGATAGAATGGTTCTTGCAAAGGCCTATACACCAAAACGAGAATCTCCTAATCTTGTGCAGAATAAAGAATGGGCATTTACTATTGTATGCAGTTATGACCCATATTGTCATGAGTAGTGCATGTATGTAGTAGACTTAGAGGTTTCGTAGTTTGATTGTGGGGCAACCAAACATATTACCTTGCGATGTAGTTTCTTCAATTCACTTGAGCATACCCCTACACAGAATATTGTGACATGTGCCAGAAACTCTTATCCTATCATGCGTGTTGATAAGATCGTTTTGACTATTACTAATGTTAGTTCTTTCACATTGTCAGATGCTTTGTTTGTGGCTTAGATCAGGAAAAATCTTTTATCACTTTCGACATTAGCCAAGATTGGCTTGGTTATGAAACCAATTGATGATAAATGTACAATTCATTATATGTCAAATGGTGATGTCATTATTGCTTTTGTCATTTTATATCATGGGATGTATAAGCTCATAGATTATGCAAAATCTATCGATGATTTAACATGTGCAGTTCAAGATTCACATGCTATCTCAAATGCAAAGATTTGAAATGCATGCTTTCATCATCTGGAGTTTTCTAGTTTGCTATGCCTCCAAAAATCTAGAATGGTGTCCTCTCTGCACAAGCGGAGGGAGCTTGTAAACATGTTTGTGAAGGCTATATTTTGGATAAAATATAGCATTCCTCCTTCCCAAAAGATGGTTCACTTCGAGCTACTCAAGAAGTATAGCTTGTTCATAATGATGTCAGTGGTCCTATGAAGAAACCTTCTTTTGTAAACTATCTTTACTTCGTGAGTTTCATCGATGATTTTTCTAGGCATGCATGGGTTTATCTACTGATAGAAATTCGGAAGTGTTTATGTGTTTCAAACAATTTCTACTTTTGGTTGAAAATCTGTTACCATGCAAAATTGGCACCCTCCATTTTGATCGAGTGGGGGAATACATCTCTTCTCATTTTATTGCATTTCTGGTTGAGCATAGGATAAAACATCATTGTAAACTATCGTATACACCTCAACAGAATGGAGTTTCTAAAAGAAAGAATAGGTTACTCATAGAAATCGTGAGGTGTATGGTTAAAAGACAAGCTTTACCACATAGCTTCTCGCTTGAGGAAGGGCTGGCATGCTCACAAGCCATCTATTCTCATTTGTGTGTCTTTGGTTGTCTAGCATAAACATTAGTGCATGAATAACAATGTAGAAAATTGGATGATAAAGCTGTAAAATGTACTTTTTTTAGGTACAATTCTAAAAGCAAAAGGCTATCATTTGTATCATCCACACACGAAACACATTTTGGTTGGCCGTGATGTTATTTTGTGGAAGATGCAATTCAGCCATTACTTTCATGTAATAAGGAGACATCAGTTAGCTCCAAAGATGTGTATGAAAGTTTGCTGCCTCCTTTTACATGTGGAAAGTCAAATGATGGTCCAAATGAGGTAATTTCTCAGCCTTTACAAGTTCCACATGATAACCTAGATCATTCCAATTTTTATGCACATTTACATTTTTTTATGCACGTTCACATGATGCACTTTTTTATGAGAGGGATAATATAGAAGAGGCAAGATCGTACACTCACACACACACTAGCATTCAGAAGTACGATACCTAAGCACACTCATGAAAAGGCACTCGAAATCTTACATAGACAATGCATCCATCTAACTTTTTGACTTTTCAAACACCTTCTGCCGCAGTATATGACACCCAAATGCTTGCTTATTCACTCTTTTATGCATATATATCGAACGCGGGTAGAAGTTCATGGACAAGACAGCGTATTCACTTCCATGTACGTTTATGTCACTTTCATGCATGCAAATGAGCTCAAATATACTCTGAAATGTATATTCTGCTATATGAGGAAGGAACATAACTCTTAATTATACATAACACGCGAGAATCATGTAAAGATCTAAACCATTACCTAAACGCATTACGCAGATCAACTCAAATGAATTAAGGCTGGCTTGTTTCTCTCTACCGAGAAACATTCTCTTCGATACACATGTTTACTGAATGTCTAGGATTAAAAATCACAGTTCATTTCTGTCGCGCATGTCGATGGGCTTCGTACGGCTTTGTATCTCTAGGTCACACCCATGCACATACACAAACGCATATCAACATTTCTGAGAACGGTGGTGTGACTACCGGAATCTCTCTCTCTCTCTCTCACCTACAAGCTCTAACACGAATGTTGTCGTCTTCTACGCTAAAGAGGTGGTTGTACGTTTGTGGGATCCTGTCACGGGTGTGATTGTGCTTCAGTTCGCTACTTTCATTACAGTCCTTCGTGCAAAATTCACTCTTTTATGTACATATGTCGAACGCAGGTAGAAGTTCATGGACAAGACACATCATATTCACAACCATGTACGGTTATCTCAATTACATGCATTCAAATGAGCATGCACTGTAGCTCACATGCACTCTGAAATGCATATTCTGCTGTCTGAGGAGGCTTGTTTCTCTCTAACGAGGAACATTCTCTTCGATACACATGTTCACTCAATGTCTAGGATTAAGCACCACAGTTCATTTCTGTCGTACATGTCGATGGGCTTCGTACGGCTTTGTATCTCTACGTCACACGGTCACACCCATGCACATACACAAATGCATATCAACATTTCTGAGAAAGGTGTTGTGACTCGCGGAATCTCTCTCTCTCTCTCCTACAAGCTATAACATGTATGTTGTCGTCTTTTACGCCAAAGAGGTTGACTTGTTGTACCTTTGTGGGTTCCTGACACGCGTGTGGTTGTGCTTCAGTTCGCTACTTTCATGACACAGTGACACTCCTTCGTGCAAAATTACTAACTGTCCACATCCATTGCCTTCCGCTTGCATGATGTAGGTTATTGGTTTGTCTCGTCAGATCGCCTGTCTTATCTAGCGCTCATGTTGTCCGATGATCGACCAACTTTAGGCGATCTCATAGTCCACGACTCCACGAGCTGATCTTACCGACCCTGCATGACATTTTGGCCTACCCGAGTCCCCGCCTCCATAAGATGATCGTTAAAGCCCCCCTTGATCACATGTGAAACGTAATACAATATGTGCTATCGGTCAACGTAAAGGTCGGCGAGATTCATTTTGTTTTCTCGTTATGCGCGTTTGTTTAATACAACTGTCCTGTGACAGATGTCTTTCAAAGGTAGCCTTTACCACTTGACCAAAGTCTGCCAAAGTAGCCCTTCCCAACGTCAAAAAGGGGGTTGTAACTTTGTAAGTATCCATCATGAAAGTATATTCGTGTAGGGAAAAAGGATTTGAAACTTCATTGATGACGTTGCTTCAGGATCCAAGTCGGAGCTCCATTTTTGGAACTCGATTTTGAGATGTACAAGTGGATTGTAGGTCCAAGGAATACGTGAGATATGTTTGCGTTGAAACTTTGACGATATCAAAGCCCTTTCTCTAAAGACCATTCGAAAGACCCTTTTTTTGTAAGTCGCTACGATGGGAGGTTGGCCAAAGGGGCGGCAATCCTACTCTATTCTTACTTTCAAGATCTCACAGCTCGCCAAATTCCACTCTAACAAAATTATGAATGAGGAAATGCTTAACTCGCTCGCATCATAGAGTCTCTATATCTTTGAAGATAAACATGCACTTGAATATTAAAGATTAGCGATAAAAAATAAATCCCTTCATTGTCTTTTCAAGCAAACAACAAAAATAGAAATTATCGAATTACTTAGATATGTTCAATTATTATTTTGAGATGCTATGTTCAATTATTATTTTGTGACTTTTTATTGATCCTAGCTTCTGTTATGATCACGAGTCTTAGAGTTATCATTTGTTGTCCTTGAGTGTAGGTGGAACATGCACCGAGAAGCATATCGAGATCTTCATAATGTCCAAATCTAGTTAGGCGAGCTATTTTATGTACATCCTCATCCTTGACTCTTAGATGATGAAATCCATTTTTTAATGTATATTTTGATAGCTATAGTAGCACCATATTATACATCTAACATGTCTTCAATGCAAGGAATTGGATATCTCATTAGGGGAAAAAATGAACCGTGCATGGGCCTTTTTAGATTAAGGAGTGATTAGGGATGGACCAATGATAGGAGGGTGGTGGACACAGTCTAGATTCTTTGCTAGTCAAAGTTTTTAAAACCACCAAAAATTCGTGGGTTTTGTGAGAAGAGTGGTTTGGGATTTCAAAACTTTGAATCCTGACCATTGTTTTCTCTAAAAAATCCAACGGATGGTGTTTTGGTGCAAAATTCAAGGCTCTATATAATGTAGGCCATTGGATCATACGAAAATCGTGTGGCTCCATTTGAAGGGACATAAAAAAATGCGCAATGCTCTTTCAACCACCTCGTTAGTGTAAACATAAATCATTTGTTCAACACTTATATTCAGATAAATTCAATCGAGGGGCAAAAGATTAACATACATATTGGATGGCAAACTTCCTTCTACATCCTTGGATGGGGCTGATATCGAAGGGCTACAAATGCTTATCTCTTTTTGAGGGTGCCATTCAATCTAGTGTGTTGGATCCTTTTTGCATCGAACGACCGATGTTCAACAAAGAAAGAGGATCAGCTTGAAATGCGCTTGACTATTAGATTGGGTGATCCATCCGACGGACGTGAGTGCATTGTGTCAAATGGAACAGCGCCTTTATTTTTACACCGTACATCATGCAAGATGGAGGGCTCACAATGACTGCAATTTCGCCTCTCTCTCTCTACTGTGCTACCAAAAATTTCCACCTCTTTCTACTGTGCTACTTTGCAAACGCCCATGCATTCATTATGGTATCACATGTGTTTTAAATCTTAGCCATTCAAAGGAAAAAATCTAATGGTTGAAATCCAGTTCGACTGAGCACATCATTGAAGTTCCTTTTTCTCTTATATTTTAATAGACAAAACCGCCCTAGTATTTTATGTCTTTTTAATCACGTAGAGTCTTAATTTTAATCCCTACAAATTAGGCATCCTTACAAGGCCCATGCAAAGCTCACGTTTTCCTCTAATGTATGCTTTACTATGATTTTATTAAGTGACACATAATCAAAACACATCTTTAAGGACCCATCCTTTTTGCGAACCAAAAACAACCGTTCACTACATTGAGTAACTATATCTAATAAAGTCTTAAGTCTTTTTGTAAGTATTCTTCAACTCTATGATGTACTTGTGCCTCTTCATTCAGATGCATTCAGTATGGATGTCTCACAAGTTGAAGAACTCTGAGAATGAGATTGATCCTATCCTTTACATTTTTGTGAGGTTAAAGTCTTTTGAAAAAAAAATTTCAAATACATATCTCATCTGTGAAGATAATTAATCTTCATACTAGTAAAGCAATAATGGTTGACATCTGTGGCCCAGACAAGCGCTAGAGTGCCTTGGGGATTCCAAAATCAAATCAGTGGACTAGGCAAATCAGCTTCAAATTTCATGATTTTGGGTTCCTTGGAAAGTTATTCTAAGGTAGCTATAGAATATGAAATCAAATGGCATTGAAATATTGGATGTGAGAGAAATGGAAATAGGTTGCAAAGAAATGGAAATAAAGACTCAATCACATTAGCAGTTCTATTAAATGATTGCATTTTAACTTGAATTTTTATAATAGATTTAAACTAATCCTATCATCATTTCAAAAATGATTAATCTTAATTCTATGGTGCATTAAAAATAGTTGACGTAATTATCACATCCATTCTTATTTGACTCGGAAAATCTCACCAAAGACACTAGACAAATTATAAATGGATTGAGCCCAAAATTTATGCTCCGAATCTAATTTTGAAAAACTCACCAAACTAAATGTTGAGAACTGAAATCAATGAAGACTTTTCCCCAAGCTTGCAAACTTGGACAAAGGTTAAGTAGTTCTCAATAGGATAGAGTAAGTCTAGGCACAAAATATGCATCAATTGTACATATAAATGGAGAGATATAGACCTAGTGAGTAGACCCTTTAGTTATTCTACAAGCTAGAATTCAACTCCATAGTTTCTAATTTAATAGCCATTTTGTTATATTTATAGAAACTAAGAGCTTGAGAACCACAAGGTGCTTGAGAGATAAAACTCCTCCAAAACAACCCTTGTATATGTAGTTATTGAGGAATCAAACCCTTTGAATCTAAACCACTCTTTAAAAGAGTGTCTTTAGTTGAGAGCTACTCTTTTCACAATCAATCCAAACCATCCTCTTTTGGTTGATTCTTCATCACCCTTTATCTCAGAAGGTGCCATCTATAAAGAATGGTCCACAATTCTTAGACTCAAAGAGTTCTTGGTCAAAACCTTGCTCTTGGCAAACTTCAACTTAAGACCTCATCCTTGCCCTCCTTAACAATTAAGAGATGGGCTAATTGGATTCCTTTTCCTAGAGATCAAATGAGTCAATGCATTCAAACAACTCGACAAGCTGTACAAAAATGCGATGTTATGGTGAGCAAGTACAAAGTGATGATCGTAGCTTAATCAAAGTGGTGAAAGCGACTATCACTCCAAAAGAAGAAGGTGGAAGTTTGAAGATAGTGCTAAAAACTTCCAATTCTTCATATTCGATGGATGAAAAGATGGCCAAATTGTCCTATCATTGCTCTCCCAATTTGATGATTTGTACTCTGATGAGTCATATTCAAAAAGTGAGAAAATCAAGTTTGCTACCAATTATTTGATAGGAAGAGCACAGCTATGGTGGAATGTTTTACGGAATAGTACCAACTTTCCTACCACATGGGATGCATTTTAGAAAAAAATTAAGGTGTCTTTCCTTCCTTCCCAGTTCCATCTACATGTGTGTCGTGCATGGATAACTTTTGGATGGAGAGAAGGAGATAATGTATCCATTTATACTGAACATTTTTTGCCAATGTCTTTTATTACTTCGTTCACTTGAGCAAGTTCCTGAAGCAAGTTTGCAACGAAAATTTAAAGATGGCTTGGAGATGGGAATCCAAGCAAAGCTCCATACCCTCTGACCTACAACCTTGTATGAAGCTATCTCTGTCGTGCATGATGTTGTAAAGGAGTTCCAATCTATCACTAGAACACTTCGCTTACAACAAATTCGTCAACGTCAACCACTCCTCAAAGCCAATTTTCTTTTTAAGCATCCTTTTACTACGTTCGCTTCACATACGTTTCAACACCCTCATCAATACCATTTAGTACCATCCAACAAATCAACCCTTGTCTAGCCTCACAAACCTACCACTCTTCAAAATACAACGGTGAATTCTCAAAAAAACGACCCTGTATAACTTATTGGAATTGTGGAAAGATTGGTCATACAAAAGCTGCCTGTAGGATGAGACCTACTAATAGGCAACCCATTGAAGCTCAAGTACACAACACGGAGGTTGTTCCTCCTAACATTGAACCTAACTAGTCTGAAGAAGTAATACAGCAAGAACTAAGTACCTTGGGTAATAGAATTTCTAACCATTCTCTACTCTGCATGCATGGCACCATCAATGGCATAGTAGTAAATGTTTTACATGACAATGGTAGCTCGCACGATTTTAGTTCTCATAAGTTAGTTAAAAATCTTAACCTTACTACTCATCCTTCTATGTATAAGGTTGAGGATGCGTTTATAGGGAATAGCTATAATGTTACAAATGAGGTGCATAATGTTCAAATTTGTATAGGCTCATATGTAGATGAACATTCATTTTTAATTGCTCTGTTGGAGTCATATGATGTTATAATTGGCATGCCGTTTCAACATAATTACAACCCCTACATTGATTATGATTCACACACGATTACTTTCAAATTTCGAAATAAATATGTTTCATTGTCTACGATGCATGATTTTCAACCCTTCGCGTTCATTAGTCATACGCAAGTCAAACGAGGTTTTAGAAAAGGTTATAACTCATGTATTATCTTTGTGAATAATATAACTGATTATACACATACACTTCCAAGTGCAGATAAGTCATTTACGGACTCGTATAAGGATTTTTTTATGGCTGATTTTCCTTCTGCAATACCACCTTCTAGGGGATCTCTTGACCATAGGATTGATTTAATTCCTGGTAGCTCTCCTCCTCATAAAGCACCTTATAGGCATGGACCTTTACACCAAAATGAAAGAGCTAGACAAGTTAAATATTTACTCAACAAAGGACTAATATGGTCTAGCTCTTCTCCTTTTGGAGCCCATGTTCTTTTAGTTGAAAAGAAGAACAAGACATATAGAATGTGCATTGATTATACAACACTTAATTAAATTACCATCAAGAATAGGTATCCTATCCCTAGGATAGATGACTTGCTAGATGAACTTCATGGAGCTTGTGTCTTCAGTAAAATCGACCTCAAATCTGGGTATCATCAGATAACAATGACATCGGATGACATTTATAAAATTGCTTTTAGAACTCAACATGGCCATTTTGAATTCATGGTAATGGCTTTTGGACTTACCAATGCACCCACCACCTTTGCACGTATGATGAATAATATTTTCCTTGAATACCAAGACTTCGTTCTTGTCTTCTTTGATGATATACTTATTTATAATAGGAATGACAATGAATATGAAACTCATTTAGCAATAGTCTTTGATTTGTTACATAAAAATAAACTTTATGCTAATTTTGAAAAGAGTTGTTTGTTCCAAAACAAGATAGAGTATATTGGACATATCGTCTCTAGTCAAGGCGTTCATGTAGATCCCAAGAAGATTAAAGTAATTGAAGAATGGCCTAAACCTCAATTAGTGAATGATGTTCGTTTGTTTCTAGGATTAGCTAGCTTTTATCGGAAGTTTGTAAAGGGAATTTCTTATATAGCCCTTCCCCTTACTTTATTATTGAAGAAAAATCTAAAATTTGTATGGGGAGTAGCCCAACAACAATCTTTTGATAAACTTAAGTATGCACTTTCCCATGCTCCTGTTCTGCAATTACCTGATTTTGCACAACCATTTCATGTAGTTACAGATGCTAGTGGTTCTGGTATTTTTAATGCAAAACAATCATCCTCTTGCATTTGAAAGTAGGAAACTCAAACCTTTTGAATGCAATTATAGTACATATGATAAGGAACTATTAGCTGTTCTGCATGCATTGAAAATTTGGAAACATTACCTTATGGGTTTGGAAGTCCTAATTAAAACCGATCAACAAGCTATTAAGCATTTCTTACATCAACGATTGATTTTCGATAGACATATTAAATGGCTTCATTTCTACAAAACTTCCAACCTCTGATTCAATATAACCCAGGAAAAGCTAATGTTGTAGCTGATGCTTTAAGTCGTCTCCCATCCCCACAAACAACTACTGTTTCAATTAATAATATTTCTGCTATTCAGATTCATTTATTTCATGATATGATTTCCACTTATGCATGTGACCTGTATTTTTCATAAGCATGGACTGCTTTCAATAATTCCACATCACATCATGAGGATCATTACACATTTCATAATGGATTCTTGTATTTCCAACACAAGTTATGCATTACATAAGTATTCAAAGAGTTTGTTATGAACGAGATGCATGAACCACCATATATGGGTCATAGGGCATATTGTTACTCTTTAGATAATCCAAGTAATTGGGATGAAAAACTCCCTTTAATTTAGTTTGCATATAATAACACCCCACACACTACTACTAGTCATGCAAGATTTGAAATAGTTTATGGAAGAAAGCTTCCCACTCCCATGAGTCTCACTCAAACTGACATTCTTATGGCTCATTCTTTTGCACAAGATCATATTTCTACACTTGCTGAAGTGCATGAGCATATTAAGAAGAGTCAAGAATGTTACATGCGTAGTATTAATAAGAAGCGCATAGTCAAACAATTTAATGAAAATGATTTAGTTTGGTAAAACTAAATCCTAAGGTAAAACTTGCCCCGGGGTATTATGGACCTTTTCACATTATTGAGAAAATAAATGAAACTTCTTTTTTATTAGATATACCTTCTCATTCGGGTATACATAATTCTTTCCATATAAGTTTGTTGAAATCTTTTCAAGGTACTTTACCACTCATGCCTATTTTAGATGATCCTCCTTTACTTGAAGAGGATGCGAAAATATTGATTCCCAAGAAAGTAATAGATTATGACGTTACTAGTACACGAACTGGTAAATAATATCATAGGTATTTAGTTAAATATAAAAATCACTCACTTGAGGAATCACAATGGATACATAAGACCTCCTTATCACCTCACTATGATCATTTAATTTTTGCATATCATTCCCAATTACATTAAACTTTCAGGTTTCGGATTCCATGCATGTGTTTTACATGGTTCATGCTTAATATTGTTCAGTGATGGGACATGCAACTGATCATCCATGTCTATTATCATATTTATCAATTGCGGTCAGTTGCTTGTCGACTGGGAGGCATGTTGTATTTTATGGAATCATGGAAGGTTAAATGGATTTTTTAATGTTTTAAATGTCCTGAAGGTTTTAATGTGGTTGTGTTTGATCTAGCACGTGAAGAAGCATGAGGGTGTGGATACAAGTGGATGCACGTAAATAAATAAATTCAGAGACTAAATCAAAGACTTCTAGAATAGTTATATTTAGGTTTATCTTGTTGTAAAAGTAGTGGTTCGCTTTAGAAAGCAACGCCTTTTGTAAATAAAGCAATTTTTCCTAGAAGATGCTTCTAAAAGCGACGGCCCTCATGTAACTTCTATTTTCAGGACATAATAGAAATAAACCTATAAATACGTGTACTTTGAGAGACTCATCCATCAGAGTACACGGGGGGAGATTGCACCCAATATCGTGTCGATTGTTTCTCTGCTTTTGATTCCTGTTTCATCTTCTTTCTGCCTCTGTGTGTGCATGCGCTGAAGGACCTGATAACAATGTCTCTCTTTTATTAGTCTAAAATCAAGGTATCTATCATTCCATGAAGAAGAGCATCATCGTTTCTTGTAATCACAAGGCCATCTACATAGTGTAGAAGCACAATTGTTTTCCCTCCTCTGTTTACAATATAGACGTTAGCATCAAAAAAACATCTTTTGAAACCTAGATCAAAGAGATACTTATCTATCAACTGGTACCATCCTCTAGGGGCTTGTTTCAACCCATGTTATGCCTTCTTCAACTTACATACCTTGTTCTATAAATGGGGAGCCTCAAACCCTAGTGGCGGAGACACATATACCTCCTCCTTGAGGTTTCCATTTAGGAATGCTGATTGGACATCCATATGATAGGTTGGCCAATGCTTATTTTTAGCCAGAATTAGTACTACTCATATAATAGTCATCCTTGTAGTAAAGGCAAATGATTCACAAAAGTCAATACCTTCAACTTTTGAGTAGCCCTATGCAACAAGTCTTCCTTTCTACATTCACAAAGTACCATCAGCCTTTATTTTATCTTCTAAACCCACTCGGTGCCAATAACTTTATGCTTAGGGGGTCGATCCACTAGCTCCCAAGTTCCATTCTTGATGTTGTTGTATTCTGTTTGCATGGAAGCCCTTCATTTAGGATAGTGGAGTGCCTCTTGCACATTTGTTGGATCGTTTGCTTGTCCTTGAATGAGCTTAGTTATCAGGGCTAGTTTTACAATATGGGCACTTGTCTGTCTTTGTTCCACCATTCTCTATGATTGACTTGGTCCATGTGCAACCTTTTCTAGTGAATTTGAGGTGGAGTTTGCAAAATCATAGAGCTACCTCACAAAAATGTGGAATTAGATTTTAGGCTTGGGTGATGATAGGCTCGTAACTTTCAGACTCATCATCTAAATATGGTGCTTCCTTCTCTCTTGTATAAGGGATAGCTCTAATGTTAGGTTCATAGTGGATCTCCCGCTTTTCCCCATAATAAAGAGGAATCTCTCTTTTGCACCTCCACTACATGTGGCTACTCCTCCTTAAACACTCATGAATCTCCATGATCTTCTTAGCCCCAAGGTTATAATGCTTATAAGCCTTCTTATCTTCACTCTACCCTAAGAAGATACATTTGATGCTTTTTTCTTGAAGCTTGTTTCTCTCCCTATTTGGAACATGTACATAACATTCAGTTCCAAATATTTTGAATGGGAAAAAGATGGCATTTTAAGAGTGTACACCTCATGTAGAGTCTTCCCATCAAGTGCCTTTGTGTAGCTTTGATTGAAGATGTAGAAAATAGTGTTGATAGGATCTGCCCAAAATTGATTAGGCATACCCTTTCCCTTCAACATCCACATTGCCATCTCCCTGATGTTCCAATTGTGATGTTCTGCAACATGGTTCTGTTGAGAGCTATGTTCCACTTTGAGTTGATTCTTGATTCCTTTACTCTTGCAAAAATATTTTGGACTCTATTGATGTGAACACACTAGTGCCATCTATCCTAAATTGTTCATCTTCTTCCCTATTTCAATTTCAACAAGTTGAAGCCATTCTTTAAACTTACCAAAAGGTTGAGCCTTATCGCAAAGGAAGTATACCTAGATCTTCCTGCTATATGAAAAAAGATATGAAACTTTATTGATGACATTGTTGCAAGATCCAAATCGGCACTCCATTTTGAGATGTACAAATTGGTTGTAGGTCCCACGAATACATGAGATATGTTTGCACTGAAATTTTGATGATGTCAAAGCCCTTTCTCTAAACATCATTCTAGCACACCTAAACCATTTTTTTTAAGTGGCTAAGATGGGAGGTTGGCCAAGATCATGACATTCCAACTCTATATTTAGTTTCAAGATCTCACAACTTGGGGAATTCCACTCATATTAAAAGATAAAGGATAAAAAAATAAATTTCTTCATTTTACTTTGAAACAGACAACAAAGATGGAAAGTATCAAATTACTTACATTCTTACATATTATTAAGGTGGAGATCCAAAAAAAGGAAAACCACCATGGTGAATATTAATACTAAGACAATACTAAGGTTGAGGAAAAAAGGAAAAGAAAATGTTTCCTCGATTGCGTGTCAAGGTGCTTTGTTTTGTACAAGCTTTTCTACCATATCGTTGAGTGTATGCTAACTACCATATCAGTTCAGTGTATAGTTACTTCCATACTTCAATGTTTATAACTTTCACTTTCATGTCCCAACCTATCATTGGTGAAGAGAATTTCATACTTCATCATCATTGTCCTCTTTTGCATCTGCACTTTAATACTTTGAGAAGAAAGACCCTTTTCCCTACTCTATGAAGTTGTGGAAATACCATTGGAGGTCTTAACATTCCCTATCTTCTCAACTAGATGTCTTGTGTCATGACATGTTTGGACTTCATGCTTGATCTTTGGATTTCCCAATTCTGATAGCAGAGCTACATTTCATGCCACATGGTTTTTCCATCTAAATTAAGCTATGTAGAATACATGCTCATCAAAATCATCTTTGTTCATTTTCATGCTCATAAGAAAAAATGAATCTTCTTGAGATTGATCATCTTTGTAGTTGTTAGATCAAGGTTCAACCAATGTTTTCTCTAAACTCTACTAAGAGATAAGAAAGATTGTTGAGCCTATCACTATGGACAATGTTCTACATTCTAGGACAAGCGAGAGATGGGAAATGGCAGAGGGGTTTAAAGGGATGAGGATTGAAAATCAAGCGGCATGAAGAGTCCAAGCTATTCCAAAAGTCAAAGGAAAGTTTAGTGGACTGAATGTCACTGAGTACTTGGATAGTTTTGAGAACCAAGCTCAGATCCAAGGATTTCTCGAAGAGATGCTAACACATCGCTTCACACAGGTGGTTTCAGCATCAATTTTGACTTCTATGCAAGTGCATATAGAGAACTTGGATCATGTTATGAAAGAGTTGCACAATCTCTTCTACTTAGAGGATTTTAGTGATCATAGTCAGGAGGGATTTCTACGATTGGTTCATTCCCCGACACCTACTTCATTCATGAATCATCTACTAAATGCGTTTATAAGGAGGTTTGCTGAGGTTTTGTAGGTTGATCTAGATTCTTTAATGCCAGATCTTATAATTCTATTTTGTAAGATTTTAAGTCCTAAAGATAGGGCTAAAGTTAAGAGGAGAATCAAGGAGAGTGGAAAGATGTTTGGGTTGACTGGGGATTGGGTGACACTTAGAGGAGAGGGAGAGGGATTTGTCAAGATGAGGCAAAATCAAGCCCCCCTTTAAGATAGACTAATGCAAATTGTCCCAATGTAACCAAGAGATACATGTGTTCTGGTGGGTCCAAATGTATCTGTAGAATCATCTACAGATAATGTTGCATGTTCAGCTTAGACACCATTCGAGTTATACTTCGAAATTTGTAGTAAACCATTAGGGGAAAAAATGAACCCTAAATGGGCCTTTTAGATTAAGGAGTGATTAGTGATGGACCAATCAGAAGAGGGTGGTGGCCACCGTCTATGCCCTATAAAATACTAGGCTGAAGGGGGGAGAGGGGACATATTTCTCCCTTATTTAATGAGCTGCCTCTAGAGAGAGAAGGAATCTCGTAACTCAGTTGGGCCCAAAAATTCAAAATTTCTAAAAAGTTAAAAAACTCATCATAACACCTGAAAATGGACCCCCCATTACTTTTTAGGGTCAAAAGTACTCTTTTTGACCCCAAATTCAAAATCCGTGCATGTTTTGAGCTGAAAAAAATGGACTTTTTCAAAAATAATAAAAAAAGAGTTATTTCCCTCCTAAACCTCACATTTTCATACCCAGGTCCCAAAAAGTCATCTTTTCCCACTACTTTCACTCTGTAGCACACCATTGAAGCTCCTAAATCTACACTCCAACCTACCTGCATCTCCCATCTCGAATTACTGTTGTAGCTTGAAGACCTTTAGCTTCAATGGCAACATCTAAAGCTTCCAGGCAACCAAAAGACGAAATCCTCACATTAAGATGTCACAATATCAAAGCCACAGATGGACAGTGGCTATCACATGAGTACACCAAAGGTGCATGGGTCTACATGCAGCCCTCTAGAGTTGGGCCTCATCGAGTTAGAGATCATGGAAACTTAGATCTTCATTGGAAGGGAAAGTTACTTGGCTTCAAGAAGCACAGAGACAATGGGATGGTTGCTATTTTACAGCATGTTTTTACAATGGCAACTATGAAACTTCAAAACTCTAGTTGTATGAGATATCTTATGAATTGTAAGTATTACTCTATAATATTTTATGTTTTCTTGTGTCGGATATATTTTTGAACTATTTAGATATGTTTTTGTTTGTTTCAGATATATTTCCTTCTACTTTGGTGGAAGAGCAACCACTTCATAGTCTTACAGGTACTTTCCAGGCATTGCATGCAGATGTTGGTGCACTAGTCTTTCCAAATATATCTCCTGCTCAACTTTACCATGATAGAGTTTTCTTTTACACACACAGATATGTTGTATCCTCTACAATGAATGGTTTTGGAAGGTTAGAGAGAATTGAAGTACATTCTCTTCTTAGCTTGGAGTGGCCAAAACCTGATATATGGTCCATATCATCTTTGAAGCAAAAGATGTTAATGGATGTACATAACTCTTTGAAATTCACAAAGGTGTCTAGGTCTATAGGTTTGCACTGGTCTTTTCCCATTCATTGTTTTGTATATTTATTCCAAGGATTCTCATTCCAAGAGACTTCCACCATGTTCATGTGTAAAGATATCACATATGAGCAAGTCGAAAGTCTTCTTGGTGAAAATTGGGGTTTGATGGAAGGAATTGCAAAAGCTGATAAATATCTTTGTAAAATAGGTGGAACAGGTATAGGATTTCGATATTTGAAACAACGTTCTTAATTATACATTAGATTCTACTGTGATCGTTCGATGTGCAAACTTGGCAAATGGATACCATTTCAAAGTTCAGAGGGATCTTTGCATTCATTTGAAATAAAGCTTAGATTGCCCAACAATGAAACAAAAACTATTTTAGCGAATAATCATTGGACCTTGGCTAATTTGAGAGAACACTTGATGATTATGGGGTCTGAAGGACTAACTCAATCCAAATTCAAAATTCAAGGACATAAGGTGAGAAATGTTTCATGCTTTTGTTAAAGTAAACTTTTCATTATTGTTTATTTTACTCTAATGACTTCAATTTCTTGCAAATTGATTACAGGTGGGCAAAAGAATGGAATACAAAATGAAAGTCCTTGTAGATTGGAGCAAAGATGGAACATAACTCTCATTGTCATAGTTCTTTTGCAACCTGATAATGTCACTTCTTGGGCCCTAGTCATTGTATCTCATGGTTTTTGCACTTTCAAGAACCACGTAAAAAGTAGGACAATTGATTCATGTTAGATATTGTGTATACCTTCTTCTCTGTAATGTTAATTTCAAAACTTTTGGAATGTCAAAAAGTCTGTTCAATACTTTGAAATGTGGTTGCTCATGTTTTTTTCTGTGCATTATTTTGTCATCAGAAACACTTTTGGATTTGCACTTCTTTATTTTATACTTTTAAAAGTGGGCCCAGTCAGTTTAAAAACTTGAAACTGCTATAAAAATGGTTCTATGTGCTCATTTCTCACATTTGCACTCTCAAAGAGCTAGAAAGCACAGACTACAAGCCTCTAGAATTCTTGCATGTAAGCAATGGCTGCTAGCACTTCCACTCCCATGAAATCTCCTCGAGATCTATTCATGGAGTTTTTGGATACTACAGAATACAATGGTCGTACAGATTTGTATGACCTAGTCTATAGAGTCCCTAATCTTGAAGGGAAAATAGCCATGAACTCCGATGTGATCGATGAGATCACAGATTTTCTGGAATTCTATATATTAAGATATGCCATAGATATTCCAGCATATGAGTGTAAATGGGTCCCCTATGACCTGCTTTTCTACATTCATAAAGGAGATGAGGCATTTGCGAAACGCTTAAAGCGTTTCATGGCTATTGCGGAGGCTTCAGGGCACCTGTTAGATGACACAATGCCCTTAATTAAACAATTAAATAAGAAAAGGAAAAATGGGAAGAAAATATCTTTCCTACTTAGCAACAACCATATTTTTTGTGAATGAGGAGCCTGAACCTTCACCCATGGACCTACCCCATCTTGTTACTAGGGGTTTTGTAGATGACAAGAAGGAACCCCAGACAGAAACTCTCAACCTAATTGAAGAGAGTCAAAAAATTTCCAGAGAATTTCCTCAAGGAGTAGTGGACAAATTAAAGGAAGCCAGTACACAGAACAGTCCACCCTCCAACTTAGACCCCGTGGAACCCACTCTACCAGAGGTAGAAATGGAAATGTTTTCAGTTGTGCTTGTCGACGGAGAGGAATTTTTGTTCCTGCACGATATTGAGAAGGCATTCGGTCTACGCCTCGACGAATGTCTTAGTATTTTTTTCTCAACCTCAGATGTTCCCATGGACAACACTTCTGGCATTATCGAAAAGGCAACAATTCCACTTGGTGATTCAGTTGCAGACACCATTGCATTTGTGTGTGAAGAGATTTTGAGCCATGCCAACCAAGATGCCACTGAAGAAGATCTGGCCGCAGCAAGGGAAAGAATTTTGGAGAAGAAGATTCCAACATCCCCTGTTGTGGAGCAAAGTGGCATGGCCCATTCATCGATCCCACTAGATGCAATGGGAAGAGGAGAGGATGAAGATAGGCTTCAAGATGTAAGTCTCTACTGACATTTATGGTTGTCTCATATTCATACAAGATGTATCTATTTAATTTTATGATTGTGTATGTGCAGGAAACAATTGAAGTTGATAAATTTGCAGCAAGGAGTGGTGGTGACCGTGTTTCCCGGTGCCATGGCTCTTCCTTGGCACAATACATCAGAAAATTGCCAAAGGAAGATTTTTTCATAATCCACAAGGACTTTTCCCCTCAAGAACACTTCATGACTTGGTGTCTGAAGGCCTTGAGCAAAGTTTTGTGCCTATCTACAATAATGCAAGGGACCAATTGTATATTTCTAGTTAGGAAGTCCCTTGCCCTTACTACCCTAGGAGTCAACTTTAGAGGAAAAGTATTAGGTCAAATAGGAATAGCTTTAGGATTTGGACTGACAGACCCTCAGTTAATATCCCAATCAGTTTTGACTTACCAATTGCCACTATCTTTTCAGAGAAGAAAGAATGTAGTGGAGAGGCTCAAGGCCAAGAGCCAATTGTAAAAACTTTATAATACCAATTATTGTTTTTCCAATTTCCATGTGCATTCAATCTATTATATCTTTATGGTTTTTGACAATCTCATAACTTTTGCACAGTTTAATCATTCTTTTTCCATTATTTCTTGTAATTTGTGTTGCCCAAAATGATTGCAATGGCCTAGGAATGCAAAAACAAGGTCTGCCACAGAAACGTGGGGATGGGCCCTGCAAAACTTTTGCAGGGCCCATCCTCGCGTTTCTGTGGCAAGCCTTTTTTTTTTCATTCCTAGGCCATCCTATGCACTAGGTTACCTATATTGATGGTCTATCTCCCTCAATTAGCACCTTCACTTGGGGAATTGTTGAAGACTCTTCTTGTGTGCAATGATTAGAGAAAGTTAAGACTCCTCTGGGTGCATATAAGCATGGAGTAGTAAATAAGTATGGCAATGGCATGTGTCAATCATATGCCCCAATGTGCATGGCATGTGTTTCCATGGCTCGGAAATGCCAAAAAAAGGCATGTCTGGCATTTCCAAGCCATGAAATGCATTAAATAGCATTACCACTTACAACAAGTACAGAAAAAAGAATGATACAACTATGAAACACACTTCAAAGAGGTACTGGAAAAAGACACCTAGAAACATAGGAGAAATAAACTTCAAAACATGTACAATAAGAGATAAACACTTGGGAGAGCAAATATGAGAAGAAAAAGATTATATTCATCATTTGGGATTTACAAAATATTCATCATATGGGATATACAAAAGGTTCTCCAAACAAGGGAGTACAAATTTTTGTTAAGGGTTATTCCCTCTAATTCTTCTAGCTAGCTGCAAATCTTTAGGTTGTATTGTCACTTTCTTTGCATGGATGGCACATAGGTTAGACTCCTCTAACATTGATATAAGATACGCCTCTACAGCTTCTTGGAGAGCTTCAATGGCTATCCCTTGGATACGAAGTCCAGCGCAATAGCGTTGGATCTCTTCCTTCACAACTCTTGTAAATGACCTTCTTGGAATAAGAAGCTCCACAGACTTTTGATAGTGTCGAATCTCTGCAAAGGCTCTGGTTTGCTTTCTACGCCTTTGTGGTGGTCTTGCATTTGGGGGGATGTTGGGTTGTGGTCGTTGTGGTCTACGAAGTCGTTGGTAGTTCTTCTTTCTTCTTGGAGGATGCTTAGATGGTCTTGCCTCATCATTTACTTCCTCTACCCGACCTTGCTCTCTTTCTTCATCGGTTGGTCTTTGTCCTTGTCCTGGGGGGAGTCTCTTGCCTCCTTGTGTTACTCGATGGTTCACAGGGATATCATCATTGTTCCATGGTGGCTCATTTATACTTTCTTCATCTGAGGAACTTGATAAATTTGATGTCTCAATCACAACTTTCCTATGTCCTCATTGTTTGGGCCTTGACTTGATTGGTGTCCTGACTGGGGGCTCATCATCAGATGGGGGAGGGGAATAATTTATTTCTTGAGATACATCTCTCTCTGGTGAAGCTTCATCCCCCCGCGATGGAATGCTACCGGATTGTGTACCTGCACCCGAGCTTCGTCTGGAAGAGTGGCTTGTGGTTCGACGCTTCTTGTGGGGTGTCATCCATGTTGGGCGCTGAGTACCTTGCACATGGCTAGGGTAGATGACATGATCCTTCCTAGCAGTTTGCTTTGTGTGTGCCATTCTCTTAGGTTGTAAAGTGGTAAAATGAGGAAGGACACCTCTATTTATAGGCTTTCACTTAAAATTGTCATGTTCACATTAAAATGGATAAAAATTAGTTTTAAGACATTAAAATTATTTTCACAAAAAAAAAATTTTATTTGAAGTGAAAGGGGTTATAAGATCCTTCCTAGCAGTCTGCTTTGTGTGCCATTCTCTTAGGTTGTAAAGTGGTAAAATGAGGAAGGACACCTCTATTTATAGGCTTTCACTTAAAATTGTCCTATTCACATTAAAATGGATAAAAATTAGTTTTAAGACATTAAAATTATTTTCACAAAAATAGTAAAATTTTATTTGAAGTGAAAGGGGTTATAAGAACCTTGAAAAGAATAATGCATTTTCAGAGTTTGGAAACTATTTCCAAGCATAACCCTCGCAGACTTTTTGTGCACGCCATTGGGCATGATGTACGGGTCCTGACGATGACATCCACTTCTCTCTTGCAATATCATGTTGTAGCTTTCGTGTAATCTTTGCTATTCGTGACTCACATGCTCGTTCCATTACATATTTTCTAGTGAATGTCACACGAAAAAACCAATTGAACATTTCTTCTAAATAGTTTGATTGGAGTAGACCAGCCCCATGACGAGTGTTTTTAAAGTAAACACCTCTAGCCCTGAAATGTGACTTGTCCATTCCTTGTGTACTAAAAATGTCGAGTGACCCATATCAATTCATAAAATATGCTCCATGTGCAAAAAGAATATGCTATGATCTGGTCAATAAGATATACACATAGTTTTAAGACCAAATAAAAAAATGTAACCGAAACTTACTATGTAATGTGTAATGTTGCTTTCTCCCCAAGATAGGATGAATGACTGTGTAAAATCCTTCAAAGTCACTTGGAATAATTCTCGTTGTGAAGTATTAGTGGAAACCAAACACATCAAATGTAACAATTGATCGAACGATGACCAAACCTTCTTTCGCTTGTTAATGAGATCAACCTGACTATCATTGTCTATTGTAATTGAACAGAGGTCCTTCCAAAGCTCCCATTTCCCATCATCTTGACTATTCACATCTCTTTTAAAGAAACGTCTTGCCTTCTTCCGAGTCATTGAAACTTGTTGTAAAATCTCTTGAGACTCACCATACTTCTTAACAACTAAAGATACGTGGCCACCATGACAACCTATAGAATTCAAAAGATCTTCTATTTTTTGAATTGCTATTGTAGACCTCTCTAGTGGTTTCATTGCAAATGCATATTCAACATGGAGCTTCAAAAGCCTATCAAAGATCCTCATGAATGCATGCAAAGTACAAAAGTGAACATTGACTAACGGAAATGGGATAATGGGGTTCCAATCATTGCTTATTTTATCATGAGTCGGTTCGTGTAACATTGGACAACTCAAAAGTGATATCTCCCATTCCCTGTGATTTGTTGAGTCTGTTTCATCAATTTCTTCAGAGTCATCAACTCTCATCAATGCCCTTGCATGTTTAGACTGTCTCTTAGATCCTTTGTAACCTTGTGTACAATATGGGCAAGGATAGAGAGAATATGCTCCTTGTTTACAACCTAACATGCATTTTATACTCTTAAGGTCTCCACCCAAATGCCATTCTACCTCAAATTCACCTATATCATCTACAAAAAGCTTTTGTCCATGTATTTGAGAAGAGATTACTTCCGTAATCCATGGAGTCCTACTAAAAATCCACGAAATAACATTGTTTATTTCTTTGGGAAGTTCTATAGCACCTAACCACCAGATATCTCTCTCTGATCGCACACTGTAAGTCAAATGATCCCTCCCTCCTAAAGTTTCATCACTCATTGCATGGTCCATAATTTCATTCATTAGCGTCACACTCAACCTTTCTAGTCGTCGACCCTTTATGATTTGATACTCATCAAGCTTCAGTATGAACTTTAACTTAACATCACAGTCTGCACAAAGGACAAAGCATTATCTTAAGATGACACTTGAATGCAATAAAACTTCAACACCAAATAAAATGTAGTAGGGGTACCTTTGATTGTTGAACTATAAAAGTGAACCATTGGTTGTTGAAGCTTCTGAAGATCCACAAATATATTGTTGAATTTAGTGTAAGTAAATCCTTGTGTAGATAGGATTTTTGATTGCTTCTTGGGAATATTTGGATGATAAACAGAGGCAGGCATAGTTTCTTCTATGAATAAATATTGTCCAATAGTACAAGCCACATCCTCATTTGAAGTTTTTTTATTGATAGACACTTTATATGGGCATGAAAATATACTTTGAGAAATACCTTGTGATTGTAAGGGTTGCCTGAGAAGGGTGTACATTGCAGTATACCCATTTCTACTGATGCCCGCTTCGTCACATATTGCCTGCACATCTTGCACTGTGATAAGGTTTTTTAATTTCTTTGAAAACTCATCTTCAACAACAACTCTAATACACTTTCCTATGCATGAGTCTAAAGCAAAAGTGATTTCTTTGGTGTTTATACAGCTATTCATCAGCTTGAATTGGTCTTGTGTTGTTGATGAAGCAGTTATGTCTTGAATAAACGACCTACACAATGAAAGATTCCATTACAAATCTTCATTAAAACATATAAAAGTAAAACAAACACTCACCTTGTTGCATATATACATCGTTTGCATGCTCCACCACCTTTTGAAAGAGCTTCAAAGGATGACAATGCTCTTTTCCTATGTCTCATACCAAGTGGAGTCTCTTTCAACTGCTGGAGATTGGCAGTTAACTTTGAAATTGTGCTTTGTTTTGCTGCAATATCCTGCTCCAAATTTGCAAGTTGTTTTTTGTAAAGATATGATTGTGCTTTCTAAAGTGACCACTCTCATATGATGGATGTGATATTGTTTGAACCAATACTTAGTAGTAGCAAGTGAATGTGTAGATAATCGCTTGCAATAACCTAATAGTCCAACTTCACCCGCACCATTGAACTGAAGTAAAGTTGAGAGGTTATGGAATGTTGGATGGTAAGAAGATATTGGATCAAGAGGATATAGTGAACCATGAGCCCAAATATCAATACTTTTTTCTCCTGTTGCACGACGTTCATTTTGAGAATTGGCATCATTGCTGCATCGTGTATTTGGAGCAAACTCTCTAGGCACACAAACATGGATACTTGTTGATGCAGGAGCATCCGGACGTTCTACTTTGAAGTTTGTGATACATGTCAACACCATCTTTGTTAATGACCAGCAATATAAAAAACAAAGATGAAAAACTGGTTGCAAGGGACTCTAAAGCATATGTTTTGCTCAAAAAATGTGTTTTCTTGTATGTGTATGGGTTAAAGTGTATTTTTCCACTGTGTATGTCTGAAAATGATGAAATTTAAAAAAAGTCATTTTTGGGGGGAAGCATAGTCACAGATTTGATGATGTGGCACTTACTTTTGGAGGGAGTTTGAAAATTATACTTTTTCTAAAAGAAACTTCAAAAAAAGGGCCCAAAAAAGTGACTTCTGACATATATATTAAAAAATAGGCCCTTTTTGAGTTAATATACACTGAAAATGAGACTTTTTACAAAAAACCCATTTTTTTATTCAAATACATGTACGAGTTTGATGATGTGGAAAGTAGATTCTCTTTCTCTCTCTCTAGAAGAAGAAAGAGAGAGGCCTACTGAAGCCTAAAAAAAAGCCTACTCCATCCTACTAAAAAGTTCCCTATTAAATGCTTTGTCCCCTTAAACAAGAACAGAATTAAGCTTAATCCCTAAAAATTAGGGATCCTTACAAGGCCCATGCAGGGTTCATTTTTTCCCCTAATGCAAATTGAGAATGTCATGTCGATGCAAGCATCTCTTTTCAAAGAGACGGCTAAACTTCATAACAAGGTGTACACTATTGGTTTTCAAGACCCTATTTTGTCTCAACCAAGCACGAGTTATGCTCATCCATTGCAAAGAAATTCCATGCCTATGCCAAACAAACCTCAAGGTTATATGATGTCGCAAGTTGCCCCTCTGGTACAACCCATTGCTCAGTAGGTTCCTATCATGCACTTCAGCCCATGTATCAAAGAAATACTAAGCCCTTTTATAGATGAGGAACTCGAGGTCCTCGAGGAACTAGAGGAAAAAGGTGTGTCTAATGCCATGCCGAGGAACACTTTTCTTATGCATACGAGGAGCTAAAACAAGCAAAATAGCATAGATGGTTACTAATATAGACAAAATGTTATGTGACTTCAGGACTCATCATCTTTTAGTGAACTCCAGAAGGGAAAAATCAAGAAATTATATGAAATTCCTTCAAATACTAATGCTAGCACATAAGGAGTAAGTTAGAGCCACTAGATGTAGAATATGAAGAAGAATATAGACCTTAGTCTCAAAAGAATTACTAGCTTAAAGCTCTAATGAGGGCTTGAGATGCGATCATGGAGATGACTGCTTGGAAGTCACCTGTAGATCAAATCTCTCTCTACTCACATATTTCCAATGGTGAGGAGAAGAGGAGAAGAGACAAGCTAGAGGATGAGGTAGATCCTAAAAGATGCGTAACTAGAAGGCAAGCTAAGGATGATGAGGAAAAGGTAAAAGATAGTGAGAAGAAATTCCATTTTGAGGAATGTACTGCTTTTCATGAAGAGGAAAAAAGAAACGAAATGAAAGAGAGAAGGAGGCGAATTAAGGAAAATCAAACACAAAAAAAATCAAATAAAATTCATAAAACAAGTAGCTAAAAAGAACGAGGAAACTATTGAAAAGACAGATAATATTTAAGAAAGGGAAAAGAAAAAGAAATTGAAATCTCCAAATGCCATAGTCATCTCAGATTTAGAAAAAAATTGATGCAATGGAGATCTAAAATGATATTTTATTGAAGATCCAGGTAACAATTTCTTTGGATCAAGTATTCTCGATTGTGAAGCTTGAATTCAAAGATAGCTTCTTAAATTGATTAATAGGAAAAGGTTCCTGTTACCTAAAAACATATAGAGGGAAGAAGCTCGTGAGGTTACTGAAGTAATGAATGAAGTTGTTGCTCTCAGCTACCCATTTAATAATAAAGATGATGAAATTGAAATATACCAAGTAAACACAAATTTCCTTGGACCAATTATACCTAATGAAGAGACAAGAGAATCTCAAAGAGATTATACTAAAAACTCTAGGCAAGAGGGACATTAGAAGTAAAAGTGAAATAGGGGAATGATAGAGAATCGTACTTAGTTTTGGTCTTGATTGACTTTGGTTGAGAGATAAATATGATATCTAAAACATCATATGATAAATTCAGATGGTGGATAAACAAAGAACATGTCTAGCGGATGAGGACTATGGACTATGGATCTAGTATTATGCTAGGAGCTTATACTTTTTTGTCTATGACAATTGGGAGAGTTTCATAGGAATTTCACTTTTTTGTCTAGGATAACTGTTCATATGAGGATGGTCTTTGACAACCATTTATAGCCAAAATATGAATGGAAATGAAGTCTATGGATGACAAATTTGCTTATGCAAGAATCCGATCGAGATCCTCTTTGCATTCCTTGCAAGTAATGATAGTATGTCCAAATCATGGGACAAATAAGAAAAATCAAAGGAAACACTCCATAAACTCTTATGATCTAGAGTGCGATGATTATGCATTGTGATTGAATATGGGGTGTATTTCGATCATAATTTTTGCTAGTTTCCATTGTTCAGCAACACAATGGTGAAAAATGGTTTGCTGTCTCCCAAGACTCTCTATAGAGTTTTCAAAGTTGTTTTGTATATTCTTCTACATTTAAATTATGCTATTTACAAAGAGCTAACATTTTTTGATTTGCAGTGGTTCTCATTGTAGGTTATGTATGTGGACATTATGGTTGAAAGCCATACCCACACACTAAGCAAAATGTTTGAGGTGTGACCTAATGTTAGGGAACTAAGGGGATTCTTAAGAGCTTGTTTCTTCTAGGTTATTGAGATTCCTCACTTTGCTCATGTTGTGAATCCTTTATATGATGTGCAGAGAAATAAAAAGACTTTTCTTTGGAAAAAAATCAAGAGCCATGTGTAAACTAAAAATTTTTTCTTATTGAAGCTCCAATTTTGAAGTATGTTGATTATTTAGGTTAGAATCCTATTATTTTTATTGTTGATACCAATATTGTTGGTATAGGCTCGATCATAGGTCAAGATGATGATGAGGGGTAGAGATATGTAGTTCCCCTTTGTGCAAAAGTATTAAATGACACTCAGTGAAAATATCCACAAAATAAGGAAGAATCATGGGATTTGATAACTACATTAACATTAGATAAATAATATTTCATAGGAGCTATTGTTGTTGATGAGACTGATTATCTAGCTCCGATAGGATTAATTTCTAATTGTTCTTCTCTCGATATTGTGATGCTTAGGAGGATTTCATATGTTAATTTTATTCATTCAACGTTTTTCCACATAGTTGGAAAATTAAATACTATTTTTATGATTTCGAGAGCAAAATTTGATGAGCAAAAATACTTTAAAATCATTAAATACGAGAAAAAGATTCAAGTTGTTCAAGGAAAAAAATAAAGAGGATTATGAAATAGATCAAGAACTGATTGAAGATGAAGTCAAAGATAATGCTACTAAAAAATTTAAATCAATTGAATGTATTTTATTTAGTTTGCTATTTTAGGCTTTTATTCTATATTTTTTATTTCATGCATATCATACATTGCATCTCATGAACTTTTTATGTAACTAAAATAGGATTTTAAAATGCAATCAAGAAATGATTAGAAATGCGAGTAAGAATGTGTGCACTTGGGAGAGTAGGTGGGGATACCCTATAGCCATTATGAAAACCTAGATAGGACATTCTCACTTGGAACTCTTTGTATAATGAAGACCTTTTTCTATATAGATAGGCTATGTGATGTTTTGAAGCACTTAGGTATTGAAATCCCGACTCATTCTATTGCATATCTATAGATGCTCAACTCTAATTAGGGGTAAGGCCTTTCCCCTTAAACAAAGAAGTTGCGAAGATACTAGTTTATACTTGATTTTAGAAAGTCTAATCTTTCTTCCATCCCAGAAGAAAAAAACAAAAGTAAAGAACAAATAAAGCAGCAATGCATTGAGGTTTTTTTCCAAGTGAAAACAAAACATAAAGAAAAATAAAAAGATAAAAAACAGTATTCAAGACTTAGGTGTTCTCTCAAAATCACTTCTAAAAACTAGTATGCAGGCTGCATGAGGTAGAGCTATCCAATAATCGAGCTAGTGGAGTTTTCTAATTGGTGTATAGGATCAAATCATAAGAAAATTTATATAAAATGACAACTGACTTTGAAACGAGCCAATAGAAATTTTTTTTGGAAACTCTAACGATTTCTATATGAGTACTTTGACTTATCTTTTATAGTAGCATGTTGATTGAATGATTTTTTAATTGTGACTAAGGTACTTTAAACTCTTCTTTATTTTGCTTAGAACTAGCATTTGCATGAAAAAGCCATGTTTTGAATTCTCCAAGAAAAACATTGAAAAAAACAAAAAAAATGTTTAAAAAAGAATCTTGTTATGCTTCTATTTAACTTTCTAGGTTGGCTCATGAGGACAATGTGTAGGTTTAGTGGGGGTGGATGTGAGGATGAAGTCTCTTGAGGATTGTGTATCAAAAAGTTTTCAAAATTTATTTCTTCTTGATTACTTCTCAATTTATTATGATTTTTTGATTTGCTTGCAGGAAGGAAAAGATTTCTATATTTATTCAGATTCTTGAGTACTTTGAATTAGTTTGCGATGAGAGCTTTCATTTGTAGAAATAAGTGAGCCATGTTTTAGCTTTAGAGTCTATACTAACCTAAAAACCCTTGAAGCCTATAAAATTACTTGTATAAAGATAATTGATTCTTTAGCCCTTCAAAACCCATACTTCAACCCTAAAGATAAGTCTCACTTTCAAACCCTAATTGTTTATTATGCATAGAACCCCCATAAAAAACACCAAGTGTATGACCTAAAGAAAACCATAAATCATCATGTGTACAGGTGCTCTAATTGAAAACCCTCACACCCTTATAAATGTCAAGAACACTTGAGATAAGTTAAACCATAGTTTTTGAAAGCTATAGTGTCTATGAAAACCCAACACCAAAGATTCATTGCAACCCATTTATAGATTTATAACCCTTAAGATTCAATTTTCAAACCTTAGTAATCTTATTGCAACCTTGAGATCCTAGCTTGAAATCCTTGAAAACTAACTTGAAACGATAAGAAGCTTATTTCAAAACCTTGGCAACCCTTTCATTTAAGCCTAACATTCTTGTAAATGATACCCTTGTTTTCCAACCCTAGTTATTCTATTCAAACCCTAACTTGAAACCTTAGGAACTCGATTTCCTAACCTTAAGACCTTTGCAAATGAAAAAACCCATGTATATATAAAGATTTAAATTAATGTAATTTAACCTTAGTCTTAGAGTAAAAATAAGTGTAAAATAAGAAATGAAAAGTAGAAGGTGACAATGGTACCTCCTATTTTTTCACGAATGCGTAGAGATAGACCCTAAGACATAACAAAATAGTGATTTCCCCCAATCTATATAACTAGATGGTTTGCAAATGTATACACATAAACTAAACACTAATAAATTTCCAATGGGTGTTGATTCATCTAATTTGGAGCTCTATAGAGAGAGAAAACCACCCTTGCAAGCTTACTATTGTTGAAGAAGATGATGCAAAAAAATGAAGGAGCAAGATAATGATGGCCACAAGTCTATATATTGCTTCCATGTAATGTACAGGTGATTTGAAGTCTTTATATAGACTCTTGAAGTATTCCAAGACTTGTACAAGTGTATCTTGAATTCAAATGAGGCGAGATCAGTTGTTGGAAGGAATCAATTCACTTTCCTACAATCTAGGAAAAGTGAAGAGCTAGTTTGATCTACTTTTAGGTGATTTGATTAATTGATTGATTGCAACTCAACCACCTTAAATGTGAGGAAGATTATTTGTATTTTTCTACTTTTAGATGTGTAAAGATTTATTCTTTTACAACTGTAGAAGATCCATGAAAAAGCTTTTAAAAAAAAATACAATAAATGAGCATAGGTAAAAGAACGCTTCAATGGATATTCTTTCGATGTAATTCAAGTGATAGCGTTTGATGTGAATAAAATACACCTCAAGCATAGTCTAAGCTTGATGTTCCAATAGCTCTTCCTCAATCTAAATTATGCTTGAGTCTTCATTCTCTAATAGGTTGAATACCTGCCATAGCTTTGAATCTACAAATCTTTATTCCATCAAGTGCCTTCGTCATCATATTTGCTACTTGCTTTTCAATTGGAACAAAAGGAAGGTCAATCTCCTTTTCCATGAGCTTCTCCATGATGAAGTGGTAATGCACATCTATGTGTTTGGTTCTTGCATGGAAAATAGGGTTTGCCATTGGAAGCTTTGAAATTACCAATTTTCTCCACATTGTGCTTTGTGTCATCCCCTATTTGAACTTCATGTCTATGCTTTGGACTTTCTAGATCACATAGAAGAGTGATGTTGCCTGCAACATGATTTGAACATTCTGAATCTATGTAGAAAAAATGATCATCTTCTTTACTGTCTTTGTGGCTTAGATTCATTAGAAGCAATGAGTCTTCATGTAGTTGATCTTCTGAATAATTGTTGAAGTCCCTTCTATCATGGCCTACATTGTTATTGTTGAAGTTGTGTCCACCTCTGCCTCCATTGCTACCGTATCCACCTCTTCCACTACCTTTTGTGGTCTTCCCATTGAACCAACATTTTTGAGTGGTATGGTTGGTCTTATCATAGATGGCACAAGATTTAACATTCTGATCTTTGGCTTTGTGATGCTTTGGTCCTTTCTTATTATCTTTCCACTTGCTCTTGCAAAGTTGGCTTGGGAAGTCTCCTCTTCATCTTCTTCCTTCTTCTTTCCTTTCAACGTCTTGTCCTTCTTATCTACATATGGAGCACTAGTTGAATTACCATGATAGGAGTTATCTTCCTTTATGCTATTGTTGGCCTCTTGATTGAAGATTTGTCCAAGAAAGATGTTGAAGTCTGGAGTTTTCACATCCATGATGAGATCATAAGCCATGGTAAAGGACTGCCATTGCTTATCACTTCAAATACCATTGAGAATTTGCCCAATGATAGCCTCTTCTTCAATCACCTCTCTGATGGATGCGAAATGATCCGCAACATCCTTGACCTTGGTAACTTTTATGGTTTTTTATGTGTCTTCTTGATTTGGTTGAACTCGTTCCACAGATGATTCTTTCTTACTTTGGTACTAGCAGAAAAGAAAGTCTCTAGGGCATCGCAAGTCTCTTGAGATGTCTTGCATCCTCTAATATGTGGTAATAGAAAGTCACAGATAGATTTTAGTATGTGCAACCTTTCTTGAGCATCCCTTGCACACCAAAGTCAAAGCTTATCTATCTCCTCTTGTTTAGGTCCTCCTTTAGATCTTGGAATAGGCATAACATCATCTCTTGCTACAATTCCATAAAGATTCATACCTTTCAAATAGGCGTCCATTCTAATTTTCCAAGATGCATAGTCGTGTCAATCAAGATTTTCAATCATTGATGGAAAGCCGTCACCCATCTTGATCTAGCTCTAATACCATTGAAAGAACTTGGAGAAGCTTCTATGAGGTAGAAAAGTGAGTTGCGAAGCAACAAAATTCGATCCAACCAACTGGCACAAGACCAGCCCTTAAGCTTATGGAGAGTCAAGTAGACCTTATAGACATGTGATAAATGCAATAAAATTCACTATGTACTTTGGAACATCAAGCAAAAAGATTCGGTACAAAACAAATAGGTTTGCGCATTGACTAGCTCAAAAAACTTAATATCTTTGCATGAGACAATCAACTTCAAATGCTCATAGCAACCAATGTGCTTAAACTTAGGAAAAAATCCTTTTGGAGGAGTGATAAACATAGGGCATAGTATATAGAATGTACAAGAGTACAAGAAATAAGAACAATATGCTTTTGGAATGAATCAGACACTCAATAGTGCTAGCTCCTATTTTTCAAGAATGCATAGAGATAGACCCTGACATTGAAACATTGAGATTTCTCCTGATCTATTGAGCTAAATGATTTAAAACTTTATTTGCCTAAAAAAGACACTAATACCTTTCAAATAAGTGTTGAATCATCCAATTTGAAGCTTTGTAAAGAGAGAAATAGCCTCTGTAAGCTTACTGTTGTTGAAGAAGATGATGCAAAAAAATGAAGGAGCAAGACAATGATGGGCACAAGTGTACATATATTGCTTTCATGTAATGTACAAGTGATTGAAGTGCACCAAAACTTCTATAAGTTGATTTTGGATTCAAACAAAGGAAGGATTAGTTGTTGGAGGGAATCAATTCACTTTCCTACAATCTAGGAAACATGAAGATCTAGTTTGATATTCTTTTAGGTGATTGATTGATTGATTGATTGCAACTCAGCCACCTTAAATTTGTTGAATATTAGCTCTCTTTTTCCACTTTTACATGTGTAAAGCTCTAGGATTTTACAATGGTAAAAGATCCATGAAAAATCGTTTTAAAAATACAATAAATAAGCATAGGTAAAAGAACTCTTCAATGGATATTGTTTCCATGTAATCCAAGCCATAGCTTTTGATGCAGATCAAATCCACCTTATGCATAGTGTAAGCTAGATCTCCGAACATGTTTCACTCTCCAAATGGGCAACAAGCTTTCCAACATCATCATCACTTATGAAATGTTTATTTTTATTAACATCTATGGAAAGAGAAAAGAAATTCAAGAGATATATATGAATAGTCAATACAATGTGCACATATATCAATACTCATTTCCTCAATTAATTTCTCTATCTCACATAAATTTCTCAATTAATTTCCCTTTCTCAATACTTATTTTCTCAATAAATGTCTCTATTCATCTACATTTAAAAACAAAAAGTTTAAGATTACCTAAGCAAATAATAGATTTTTTATTTTAAAAAGCTCACATTTCAATCTCAATATTAAGTTTGAACCTCATCTTACTACTTTTCTGCACCTTAAGCCTACATTTTAATATTGAATTTAACCAAATGCATCACAATTTTGAAAACAATAAGTTTCATATTTACTCAAATAAAAGATTTCTATTTTAAGTCATAAAACAAGTCACAAATAGATGAATCATGCACCATCCATTCAAAAAAACTAATAGATGAATCTATGCATCATTGACCTAAAATAGTAATTTTAGATTACTTAAATAGACAAGAGATGTCTAATTTCAACTCACAAATATATGATTTTATAAAAAATTAAAAGATTTAAATATAATTGACGCACATCACTTTATTCAACCAGAGCTAATATATTCAAAATAAAGTACTGTTGTTCAAGGAATACAAACCATATTTCTCTCTCCTATAATTGGAGTACCTACAATATTTTCATGCATTGTAACAATATCTTCTTCAAATTCTCTATCCTCCTTATAACTTTTAGATTCTTCTCCACTAGGTTGTACATCAATCTTAGCATCAACATTTTGGAATATATCATTTGTATTATCTATATCTTGATTATTGATATCATACCATTGATGCAAAGAAGGATCATTGTCGAAAAGTGAAGAGCAACTTGATTCTAATTTTTGTTCTTCAACCTCTAAGCATATACCAAAACATCTGCATTTTTTGGATGAAATTCTTTGAAGAATAATTCCTCAACTATACAAATCTATAACATAACTATCTTCACAAGAAAAACTCTTGATGAAATCATGAATGAATTTTTTATCTATGAACTCCTCAGGGCCTTTCTGAGCAAAAATATCTAGATTTTCTTGTTTTATTTTAGCAGTCATTTGATAATTATCTTCTTTGCTAATGAACATGAGCATTATTGAAAAATTTGTTAGATTACAACTCAAAATTGCTCCAATTTTAAAAGTTATTTATGTAGCCATCTGTTGAATTCCTTCGATAAGCATATGAACATAGAGAAAATCAATAAAAGATATCAAAATATATTGTGTCTTAGAGCTCATCGAATTGAGGGCAAAAACCAATCTAGAGAAGAAGGTTGCTGAAATACATTCACGAGTTTGTAGACTATATATTTCTGAGTCAAACCTAAAGAAAGTAATCTTAAATGGAAGAATTTTATGTGAACAAAAACTTTCCACCTTGTTTAAATCAAAAACAAATCCAGAGATTGAACATGGAATAACATTCTTGTGGTCTTTATTCCCATTGCAACTTTGTACAAATCACTTAGCGAAGTTATGGCAACCTTTGGTAGAGGAGGACATTTACTTTCCTTGTTTAATGAATCTTTCACAAATGTCCCACTATTAGAGTTCGAGGTCTATGGAAGCACGCAAACAACACAAGGAAGAAGAAGAAGCTTGGAGCACAAGACACAATACTGAATGTACTACCACTAGAATGTACAAGCCAGGGGAGAAAACCTTTTAAAGAGGGAAAAAAGTGACTTTGCTTTCAATGGATACACCCATGCATGCCTAGAAAAATCATTGAAGAAAGTCACGAAGTAAAGATAGTTCCCAAAAGAGGGTGTCTACACAGGACCACAGACATCACTGTGAAGAGGTTGCAATTTTTTAGTAGCTCAAATTGAACCATTGTTTGGGAAGGAGGAATGCTGCATTTTGCCTAAAATATAGCCTTCACATACATGTTTACCCTCAAGTTTGGGCAAAGGGGTCATCATCTCAGATTTTTGCAAGTGTATCAAACTAGCAAAATTGAAATGACCAAAGCGTGCATGTCGAATCTTTGCATCTCACAAGCGTGAGAATCATGTACTAGACATGCCGAATGATTCATAGATTTCTCATAGGCTATGAGCTTATACAACCCACAACATAATATACCAGAAGCAATAATCACATCCCCATTTGAGAGATGATGAATGGTAAAGAGTTTATAAAATCCTTTCCTAACATCTCTGTTGGGTGCAAGCACCTTCTTTTGAACTACAATGATATGCTTCACGACCATGTGCTGAGTGGTCACTCCAACACTATTATATCAGATTGCATCTTTTGCAGTACTTCATCACATTGTCGGATCTCATTCTGAACACCTCGAAGTTCGTGCTACATGAGCTCGAGGTGCTACTTGAGTGTTACCTCAGGTAGAGATGACTCAACAAAATCCTTCATGGTGTCTATAGGGTCCATGGCTATGTAGAGAACAAAGGTTATGGGTTCAAATTCTCCCTCCTTGGTGAATATAAAACTCCTTGTTGCCACTCATAAATTAAAATTGATTCTTGCGTAGCCAACAGTTATTGTTATGGCTGCCAATGCGAGCCAAGGGAGCCCAGGTTGCCATGGATGCCATAGGTGCCAAAGTAATACCTTAGTTATGCCTAAGTTCTATGCCTTAGTTGATGCCTTAAAGTAAGTCGAAGGAGTAAATGTAGGTGTAAACATAGGTTCTTGTTCTAGAACTCGAATGGAAACAAGAATAGGAATCGGAATTGGAATCGAGATTGAGAACAGGCATGGGAATCGAAATCGGAATTGGAATCCGAATTGGAATCAAAAATAGAAATCGAAACCAGAATCGGAATTGGAATCAGAATTAGAAACCAGAAACAAAAACAAATAACAAATAGAGGACACAAGGAACAGAAACAAACCCCTCCATAGTGATGCACGCACAGCTCTGATACCACTATTATCAGCATCGTAACTCACACGCACACAAAGGTTATGAATGTTGAAAACACACAGAAAACAAATAGGCAAGGAGATGAGACAGAGCACAGTATTGGGTGCAATCTCCCCCATGCACTCTATTTCGACAGTGCATAGAGTGCATGTATTTATAGGAATTTTTGATTATGTCAAAATAGTGGTTACATGAGAGCAGCTTCAAAAAGCATGCATGAAAGTAAAAGCTGGTAACTTTTGTGGAAAGTATTTGCTTTTAATATTAGAAATTGTGGTCTACAATGACTCTTATTCTAACCACTACTTTACTAACTATTTCTAAAAATAGAACCCTCTACATGGGTTTATTTACAAACTATATAAAGTATAGATCGGATTATTGATGTCCACCCTTTCGTGCCTTTCCCGCCCTCATGAATCTTCAACTGCTACATCAAAAAACATCAAAACACATTAATACATTAATAGATAAACACTCCAACAACTCCTTGTTCAACACATTCCATAATTCATAACAGTTCCATGCTCGCACTAAGCACATTGAGGTGCACTATTATTATGTCAGGGAGAGGGTCTCTACTAGAGAGATCAATTTGGCATATGTGCCCACACAGAGAACATTCTATACCTTTTCACAAAGGCTCTACCTAGGGAGAAGATTGAAGCTTTTCATAAAGCTTTGGGCTTACTTCCTTTGGTGGATTGATTCCACATAGCTTGGCAATTCCTTATATATGAATGCAAGCTCATTGTTCACGGCATTACTCCCAAGGGGGATCTTTTGATATATTTAGGTAGTGATGTGTGTAAACACACTAGGACCACTAGGGCACTTTTTTCGCTCTTTGGGAGGTTTTTTCCCCTAGCTTGTATATACAGATATAACCCTAAGCGGTCACTTATCTTTAACATTCTCTTGGTAATACATTCAGTATTGTGTGTTGTGCTCCAAGCTTTCTTCTTCCTTCTGCTGTTTGTGTGCTTCTGTAGACCTCAAACTCCAACAAGAACTACCATCAATAGTAGTCAGAATGATCTTACCAATTCCCATGACACAATAAGAGGCGTTTTTGGTGCATGTGATAGTATTCCTTGTAGGGGCAAGCTCAAGTGAACTGAAGAAATGGTGTTGGGAGGTAATATGGTTGGTTGCTCCACTATCAAAGTACAAAACATCTCAATCTACTGTAAACATACACTATTGTTGCAAAGATGGGTCATAACTGCAAACAGTAGTAAACACCCATTATTCATTGTACACAAGATTTGAACACTCTATTTTAGGTGTAGAGGCTTCTACAACAACCATTCCAGCTTCTTTTTTCTTTTCCTCAAATATTTATGACATGATTATTACCTTTATAATATTTGCAAAATGTTTTTCCTTCTCTATTATCTTTCATCTTTGTCTTTTGTCTTTGCTTGTGTATCATAAGTAAATTTCTATGTTCTAGTAAATGAGATGGATTTACCTTTGCCCTTTTGACTAGCTAAGAGAGCTTGATGTGCAACACACATAATGGAACTATTTTGCCTAGACTGATCTTCTTGCGACAATGTAGAGACTAAATCCTCAAATGTTAACTCCTTTGGATTGCCTTTCATCATCAACAAAAGAGTAGAAGCAAAAAAATCAATTACTCTGTCAAATCTTTGATCTCTATCACAAAACTTTCCATAGAATCTCCTTCATTCATATGCCCACTCTCCAACTGTTTTCATAGGTAAGCAACATGAGCCTCATTTCTTGCTTGGTACAAAGTCCCAAGTGTATCCCAAGTATCATATGCTATATTGAAAGAGAAAATATGAGGGATAATGTCAAGTTTGATAGACAAAGCAAAAATGATTCTATCTCAAAAATTTGAACACAACTACCGTGTTGAGAAATTTCCATACCACAAAGAGAAGTGGTTTTGAACTCCTAATCGCCTTTGGTATGCTCACCAATTTTCATGCGATTATGAGATTGTGATTGCAGAGGTTCCAACGATGCCTTGGATGAAGCAACCACCTTTTTCAGATACCAATTGTTGGAGTTTGAGGTCTCCACAAGCACACAAATAGCACAAGGAAGAAGAAGAATGTTGGAGCATAACGCACAATATTGAATGCATTACCAAGTGAATGTACAAAGATAAGTGACGTGTTAGGATTATAGCCATATATACAAGCTCGGGAAGAAAAACATCCTAAAGATGGAAAAAAAATTCTCCGATGGTCCTAAGTGTGTTCACACACATTACTACCAAAATATATCAACATATGTGTGTGTATGTGTATATGTGTGTATGCATATGTGTTTGTATATATGCATATGCATGTGTATACATGTGCTTTGTATGCATGTGAGTATGTATACATGCATGTATATGTGTATCTATGTGTGTCTATGTATGTATGTATATGTATGTGTATGTATGTGTATGTATGTATATATGTGTCTATGTGTTTGTACGTATATGTGTTTGTATGTGTATGTGTATGTGTGTGTATGTATATGTGTATGTGTATATGTGTCTATGCATGTGTATTTATATGTGTGTATTTGATTGTATGTGTGTGTATATGTGTGTATGTATGCATATGTATGCATATGTGTGTATGTATATGTGTGTGTATGCATGTGTGTATGTATGTATGCATATGTATGTGTATGCATGTGTGCGTATGTATGCATGTGTGTGCATGTATGAGTGTGAGTGTATACATGTATGAGTGTGTGTCTATGTGTGTGTATGTATATGTGTATATGAGTGTATGTGTATGTGTGTATGCATGTGTATATATGTGTGTATGTGAGTCTATGTGTGTGTATATATGTGTATATGTGTCTATATGCATGCATGCATGTATGTATGTATGTATGTATATGGGTGTATGTCTGTGTATATGTGTATGTGTGTGTATGTGTGTGTATGAATCTATGTGAGTATGTGTATGTGAGTATCAGAGTAGTTCGATGCAAAAGTGTTGTTCCTTTTGTGTGAGAAAGGGAGCACCCCCTCGCTCTCTCCAAGGCTTACGACTAAGGCAACAACCAAGGCATTGACCTTGGCATACCTTGTCATCTGATTCACTGAAGTCACCATTCACATCGTTGGCTGCACATGAGCGAGGACCTCAATGATCAACAAAGATCAAGGTTCGCGATACTTCTCGTGAGGTCACCCATCCTAGTATTGTTCCCCCTAGAGCTCGCTTAACTGTGGCAATCTCTTGCCATTAAGCTATACTCTTGTAGTGTCAGAAGAAGGGAAAAGACTAAGGTTCACATTACCTTGAACATGTTTTGGTCCCTCAAAGCTTCATTCTTTGCTTTTGAAGCCTGTTTTTGAAGCATTTTTGGGGTGTCTTTTGAAGCCATTTTGGAGTACTTTTGCACAGAGTTCTCTTCACACAGGTCCAAGAACATCAAGAAGAGTGTTCTTTGTACTTCTCTGACAATAAATATCAACCTTTGGGGCTGTGCTTTCATCCATGCTCATAAATCTACAAGTTTCTCAAAAGGTTTTTCGGTTGTGGTGGGAGTAGCCACTACAAATTTATGCAGTGCTTTTGAGCCTAAAACATCATAATTGATAGAAACTTGCAGGTGTTGTTGGCTATTTTTTGGGCTGTGCATTCATCTTTTTAGTTTTATTTTACTACATATGTTGAGCACATACACATCATGTATGCTTCTCTAGATACTACTTATGTACGTCCATGTGGTCATTGATATAGCGGTGTCGTCAAGATTTTCTCTCCTCTCTCACTCATGAAGGCCTACGAGAAACACATTCGGTGAAGGTAGCCAGAATTTCCTGAGAAGTCCAAGATGCATCAAGGATGTCAAAGGGAGTTCACATGCAAACTTTGGAAGAAATCGAGCAAATCGAGGGTAGCAATCAAAGCTGGTCAAACTTTGGAAATTAGGGCAAAAATTTCAATGTCTCCAAATCACATGAAAATTCATATACTTGTAAAGCCTATGAAAGGCAGTCTATAGCCCGAATTTCACATGAAAATGAATTTTCTAGCACATTGATATGCCATATGCATTTTGTAAAAAATGTAATTTTTCCACTTAGACCCTATAAAATTTTGTATAGGAATTTTTGTTAGCCATATGGTTTGGCATGTATAAAGACCATATGTGGCTACATATTTGTACAAAGTTTCAAGGCTATCAGAGCTTCCTAGACACCTTAATGCCACCTTGCAAGCTTCCAAATGTAGTCAAACTTGTACAAGGAAGATTCATATGGGAGTTTTTTTTGCATATTCCTAAAGGAGGCCTTTCAAAACATAGTCCTACAAACTTTTATCTTCATCAAAGGATATTTGAAGGGTCAAAGAGCACAAAATCCAATTTTCAAGGTCATTGTAGTTTTCTAGAATAAGAAAATTGAAGGCTTCAAGGGCTACCACATGGCAAAATATCATTGAACCATGTTGTACAGTCAAGATGAGCTCATATTCAAGGGTGGAGATGCACTAAAGCATAAAGGAAGGAGGATCCACGAGTTTTTTCATCAAAGAAGACTTTTTTGATAGTTAAAGATCAATAATGGAAAGTTTCTCCAAAAATAGTGGCTTATCTTATCCGAATTGATGTCAGCACTGATCCGACGGTGCAGATCATCCCCAGATCCAATGGTGGAGAATGAAGGCGCCTAAATTTCACTCCTTTACACTAGATTTGATAGAAATAACAATTCCAAGCCATTGATTTGATTAATCAAATCGTTGTAATCGAAAGTAGTGATCCTAGAGTTGAGAGTTGATTTCTCTAGATCCAAGGGCCCAAATTCATTCAAAAAACTACATAAACCCCCCTCCAAACTCCTAGAGCATGCTCGGTTGAGCGAGTGAGGATCCAAGGTGGGCTAGTATGAGTATAGTACCTAGTTTCAAATTTAAGTTAGAACTCCAATCTAGGATAGGCTCTTGAAATCAGCATCTCTATCTTGACTCACCCTCGGTGGAGCGTGTGAGTGAGTTAGAGCTGGCAGCCCTTCAAGCCTCCTTTAGGAATATGCAAAAAAAACTCCCATATGAATCTTCCTTATACAAGTTTGACTACATTTGGAAGCTTGCAAGGTGGCATTAAGGTGTCTAGGAAGCTCTGATAGCCTTGAAACTTTGTACAAATATGTAGCCACATATGGTCTTTATACATGCCAAACCATATGGCTAACAAAAATTCCTATACAAAGCTTTGTAGGGTCTAAGTGGAAAAATTACATTTTTTACAAAATGCACATGGCATATCAATGTGCTAGAAAATCCATTTTCATGTGAAATTCGGGCTATAGACTGCCCTTCATAGGCTTTACAAGTATATTAATTTTCGTGTCATTTGGAGACATTGAAATTTTTGCCCTAATTTCCAAAGTTTGACCAACTTTGACTCCTACCCTGGATTTGCTCGATTTCTTCCAAAGTTTGCATGTGAACTCCCTTTGACATCCTTGATGCATGTTAGACTTCTCATGGAATTTTGGCTACCTTCACCGAATGTGTTTCTTGTAGGCCTTCATGAGTGAGAGAGGAGAGAAAATCTCGACGACATTCGCCCCCACTAAACCTGCGATTCCTCCGGAAGCGCCACTCTAGTATCTGTGAAAAACAAAATGTTCCAGGCATAAAATTATTTTATAGGCAACATACATGGAAGGAAAAATTGATCATATGCATGAACGAGTAGGCAACGTGACATGAAGCAAAATTTGCATGAAAGAAAGAATTGAAACACGCAACATGAATATGCATGAACAAATAGGCGACATATATGCAAATGAACAAGCAACATTGACAACAATAAAGAAAACAAACAAGCATCAATATGAAGTGGAAGTGGATGTATTGAGTCGTTTTATGCATGAGTTCCTCTCATCTTGAAGAAAATTTTGTACCTTTTTCATAAAGCAATACACCTTAAATATGATTATAAACAAAGATTTAGGATTTTCAAGAGACATCTTTCATCTTTAGCTTATTTTAGATCAACTCCTTTCCTACATAAATATGAATAACTCCTTTCCTACATAAATATGAATATGCTCTTTCTCTAATAACATGCAAGGAAATCTAACTAAACTCCACTAATGCATAAATCTGCCTATATAGCCCGTGATTTATTCTACTATGCCTCTTTATCCTCCTTTGGCTTGCTCTTTTTTTTTTGGGATGATGATGATTCGACAACTTTATGGTTACGATCACTTTTTTGGGGTGGAAGAAAGTGTAAACGTCCTGGTAATATGTAGCAGCTTTCTGTTTTGTTTTTTTTTATGACGGGGAAAAATTAAACCCCGATACAAGGTACAACCATTTTTGATGATGGAGAACAATCGTTTAAACTCCGATACAAGTGTTGTGAGATGGACTAAGGATGTAGAAACATGCAATAGCAGGAGCAAGGATTTCAACAATTATGCTTTTGATACAGGATACATATGCATGTTTATATATGAAAATCATGTCACCAAAATAAACCTCCAAATCTACATGCCCTATCTTTCCACAATCCTAGATTATAATCAATTTCTTAGTAGATAAGTTACTACTTAAGATACAATTTTACACAAGTAGAGAAATCATCATTTGCCCTTTTTTTTTAACTCAAGTGATGTGGATATGCAATGCAATGCAAAGACTGAAAACAAATATGCATGAAACAAGAACGAAAAAAAAAATAGAATGAAAAAAACAAAGCAACATGAACTTGAAAAATTAAACATATTTTTATATGTTTTTTATTTTTTTATTTTCATTTTTCTTTATTTATTTATTTTTATTTATTTATTATTATTATTATTTTTTTAACATGGATACTCTTGTTTATGAATTGGCCTCATTGTTGTTATCTTCTTCAATGTCATCATCCAAAATGTACTCGTAATTATCACGTTTCTTGAATAGCTTTATCCTTTTACCTGCAATCGAAGTTTTTAGTGCAACACCATTTAATTCACAAAGAGCATACGTACCATTGTTGTTGACTTTTGATACAATGTATGGCCCAAACCACCGTTGAGTGAGCTTTTTGTGTGCATCATATTGAGAGTCAAATGTACTATCATAAATGAGCACCCAATCTCCTACTTCAATTGGCTTAGGACACAATCGATGAGTTTTATCAAAATAATGCTTGTTCTTCATTCTAGATTCTCTTAATTTTTCAACGGCATCATCAAGTCTTAATTTAACTTGTTCTAACTGTTTAATGCGCAAACTCAAAAAATCATCAGTAGACATGTTTTCAGAACAAGGCAAATTTGACCATGTAGAAATATGAGACTCAATTGGAAACAATGGTTTTTGACAGTACATGAGTTCAGCAGGCATATATCCAGTAGTACGTGTGCATGTCATTCTATCCGCCCAAAGTGCAAAAGGTAAGAATCTAGGCCATTGTTTGATGTCACCGTTACATGCTTTAGATATGGCTTTCACAATAGGTGGATGCCCTCTCTCTATTTTACCATTGGCCTCTGGATTATATGCAGTAGTGAGAGACAAACGAATATCGTGATGCTCAAAGAACTCTTTAGCTTCTCTCGCATTTAACTCTCCACGATCGGCAACTACTTTCTCTATGTACCCAAAGCGACTTATGAAATCTTCAAGCAAGAATTTGCAACCACTTGTAAGTGGTCTTAGATCGTAGTGCACGTCCCTCTACATGATTAGTTAAGTCTTCTCTTGCAAGTACAATGTAACGCATTTTGTCAATACCTTTAGGCATAGTTACAAGATCTACTACCCACTTGTAGTGAATACAAGGTGGATAAGTAGGATGCAACAGATTTCTATGTTTGATTGAAGCATGAAGTTGGCAAGTAGAACATGTAGAAACATAGCTACTAATGTCAACATACATCCTAGGCCAATAATAGGCACTTCTAATTGTTTTCATATGTTCCAAAAAATCCTTTATGACCTGCCCATAACGTCTCATGCATCTCCTTCATTACTTGCAATTGAAGACCTCTCTTTCCTAGGACTCGTTGTGGATTCTTAACCTTATCCTTAGCATGTCTCCAAAGATAACTGTTACATAGGAAAAAATTATAAGCTCCTTTCATAATGTTACAGAATCTATTGGTAGTCCAGCTAGGTAATGGTTGTAGTGTACTCAAATACTTTCCTATGTCTCTCCATTCATCTTCGTACTCAGACTCATGAAATTGCTCATACTCGTATATATGTGGAACATAATCAATTAAGTTCACATTCTTTATTAGATCACTTTCAAGGTCATCAAATCTAGCTCTTGATAACATATCAGCAACTGAATTTGACTTACCTGAAATATGAACTAACTCAGGATTTATGAACATAATATATGAGATCCATCTAAGCATGGCTATATCAGGAGATGAACAATTTGCTGTCATTCCAATGAGACGAAAACAATCAGTTTCAACTTTGACATTTGCACCAATGAAATATTCTTTGTCTATTTTCAAAGCTGTTACCATACCCCATAGTTCTCGTTTGATCTGTGGATATTTTTGTTGTGTTTCATGTAAAATTTTGGCACCAAACCTAATTGCATATCTATTCCCTTTACTATCATCTTGACTTATGACCCAACCTATACCAATAGGACTAGTATCAACAGTCAATATAATAGGTTTGTTAGCAAAATAGTCTACACGCTTAAGGATTGGAGCTTCAAGCAATAATTTCTTCAATTTACGCATAGCTTGAGTGCGTTTGTCAGTCCAAATAAATTTTCGTTTCTTCCTCAACAAGTCATAAAGACAATCAGCAACATGAGCAAAGTGTGGGATCCAAATAACATAAAAGATGCAAGCACCAAGAAATCTACGTACCTCACTCATGTTGTTACATGTTTAAGAAATCTTGCTAATGACATCAACTTTTTGTGGGTATGGCTTTCGACCATAATGGCCACATAAATGTCCAACAATAAGCACCTTGTTGACACCAAAAACAGATTTCTCTATGGAAAATGTGAGACCTATCTCTTCAAATCGTTGAAATATTCTTTCACAATCAGAGATATGGTCAAGAACAAATTTACGACATCCAGATGAATCTAAAGTAATGTCCTTTGGACGTTCCTCACTCCCTTTAATTGGAATATCATGAATGAATGGCATGGTTATATGAGGGATAAAATCATGTAAGACCATATTCATAGCACTCATCATATGAGCCACAGAATTAGTCGTTCCTTGAGGTAAAGTACACATTCACACTAAGCCTAAAGGAGTTTTGATTGTGGTTATGTGATGACTATCAATTGCTAATTGGAATTGGTCATATCCCGAATATAAATCACCCATTGAATAGATAGAATGTCCTGAAAATGATTCAACAAACTCATTTACAATGGGTCTTGTTCCCACATTCCTTATGGTGACTTTATTGACAGGTTGGAGATCTTGAATAAAACGTAGTTTCCCATTCTTTTTAGGCACAGTGAACAATCTATTTGAGTAAGGTGCAAAAGATGGCTCTAAAATTCTCATGTTTATCTTCTCCTTAAGTAGTTTCATTAGCTCAGGTAAGTGAGCCTTTGGAACTGGTATAGGATGAAGATTCCATGGAATATGTGGAATAGTAAAGATTATCATGGGTACAACTAGCTTAGGATCTACGCAACCAATCTCATGAGGATACATAGTAAAGGCTTTTCCATGGCTACATATGACTCTCTCAAATTTATCTCCCTCTACTGGCAAAAGAAAGTCATCATCTCTACCAATTTTCACTTGTTTGATTGTCTCATCCGTGAATGTATGTCCTATGTTTTTCATTTCCCGAAGAGTTGGATCATTTTTCACATCAATAATTTTTTCATTACTTCCTTGAGGTAATGGTCTCTACTTTGTCACTTTCATAGATGATGCTACTAGAAAAGTCTAGGTATATCCTATCAAATCAAAGCATGAGTATTCCCTACTTTCAAAAAATGGCTTGCTTCAGTTGAGACTCAAAAATGAAGTAAGCTCAAGGCTTTACATTCAGATAATGGGGGAGAGCATACCTCACATGAATTCAGCCTTTTTTGTTAGTCTAGAGGGATTCATAGAGAGTTTACAACTCCTTATATCCTAGTACAGAATGGTGTAGCTGAAAGGATGAATAGAACTATTCAAGATAGAGTAGTTTCTATGTTGCATCATGCAAACCTCTCACAAGGCTTTTGGGCATAAGCAGTACTGACTGCAGTTCATGTGATTAAACTTTCATCTAGTACTGCCAAAGGTCTGAAAGTGACACAAGAGTTATGGACAGGGAAGCTGCAAGATTACGACCACCACGTGCTAGAGAGATGACTCTCCTCCCAACCAAATGCCTCTATATATATCTCTCTTTGGGGGACTGCCTGCTTGGACAGGTCGATACTAACCATCCATGTACCAACCATGTAACTCCATGTGCGCCAAATGTCCTAGTTAATTAGAGTTAACTCAAGTGGATGCTTCTAGAAGGTTCTAGAGGTCTTTGGGCAAAACACTCTCCCCATGTATCCCATGGGGGTTGAACCCAAGACCTCCTCCTTCACATCCTTGAGTCTTAACCAATATGCTAAGCGGATCACTTTATTACAAGAGTAAATGACCTTCTAGTAAGTCTAAACTCGAGATCTTTGGTCATACACATGGGTGACCAAATGGTGTCCGATTTCACATCCGTCTGAACCGACCGAACCCTTAGATCATAGAGTTACTTTATTACAGAAGCCACCATATTATGATCATTTTCTAGTTTTTGGGCGTGAAGCATATGTTCATATAGCCTAGAGTCTTATACAAAAGTTAGACCATAAGTCAAACAAATGCATTTTTCTTGGATATGGTCGAGAAGGACAATTTGGATATCGCTTATGGGATCCTGAAACATGGATAATGATCAGAAGTAGTGATGTCATTTTCAATTAGTCTAAGATGCATAAATAGCCCATTAAGGAGGTTGAAGTGAGAACACTGGTTTTTGAGGATACTTGTCCTCGAGTTAGCATGCATAAAAATGCTGCACATAAGGACATTAAAGAGAATGTCCGATCAGATGAGTCTACACATGTTCCTATTAAACAACCATTGAGACGCTCTACATGTGTCTCACATCCACCTAATATATATGTTCCAACTCTAGATTTTGTTATGCTAGCAGATGCTGGTGAGCCTTCTTGCTACAAAGAGGCTATGCAGACAGAGGATCATGTCAAGTGGGAGCGTGCCATGAAGAGTGAGTAGGATTCTATTCACAAGAATGGTACTTGGGATTTATTACCTTTGCAAAATGGCAGGAAACCATGTAAATGGGTATATAAGCTGAAATTCACATCAAATAGTGCTTCTCCAAAGTATAAAGCATGACTTGTTGCAAAGGGTTTTAAGCAACAACATGGTGTTGATTTCGAGGAAATCTTCTCTCTAGTGGTCAAGATGACTACCTTGCGCATCTTTCTTGGATTCATTAGAATGGAGGAGTTAGAGCTAGTCCAAATGGATGTGAAAACTCTTACTGTTAGTGTCCATGTGAAAGGCCAAATGGCCGCCGGACACCTCTTTGTATATGTTCTTTAATAAAACATATAGACCTTGGCATACCTTGTCATCCGAGTCACCGAAGTCACCCTTGGCATACCTTATCATCTGAGTCACCGAAGTCACCGTTGGTGTCGTTGGCTGCGCGCGATCAAGGAATATAGAGGTTCACGATACTTCCCGGGAGGTCACCCATCCCAATACTGCTCCCCCCAGAGCTCGCTTAACCGTGGCAATCTCTTGCCACTAAGATACACTCTTGTGGTGTCTGAAGAAGGGGAAATACTAAGGTTGATATTACCTTGAACAAGTTTTGGTCGCTCAAAGCTTCATTCTTTGCTTTCAAAGCCTATTTTTGAAGCAGTATTGTTGTTATGCACCGTACCATCATCATGGGATACATTTTGCACAGCTATTAGCAACAGTGCACCTGGTGCTAAACTCGTCTATGATGACATATGTGGAGCACTCTTGTGTGAGGAGATTCGTAGAAAATCTACAGTTGGCACTCAGAGTGAAGATGCATATAATGTTCGTGATTCTTACCAAGGAAAGAATCAACAATGTGGCAAGAGCAAGAACAAGGAAAAGAATGGTCAACGGAATAAGAGGAGAAGTAAATTAAGGAAGAGGGATATGGAATGCCATTATTGTCATAAGAAAGGACACATGAAAAAATATTGTTATGCATTAAAGAATGCCAAAGGTAGAGGAAAGAATGTTGATGGGCATGTTAAAAAATTACCTACACCATCTACTTCGACTGTGAAGATTGAAGAAATTAATGCTATTTCTGATGATGCTGATGTGTTGACAATTGATAGTATTGTGCCATCTGAGGCACTTATGGCTGATTCTCTTTCCCACACCTGGCTGCTAGATTCTGGTGCTTCTTTCCATGTGACACCACATAGAGAATGGTTCTCTAATTATGCAGCAAAGTCTCTTGGTACCGTGAGACTTGGTGACTCTTACTAGTGTGATGTTGTGGGGATTGGAGATGTGGTTGTGCAGTTCATTGATGGTTCAAAATTTACTATGCATAATGTATGCCATGTACCTCAATTATCACGCAGTTTGATGTCAGTTGGTCAACTTGATGACCTTGGTTACAAGGTGGTCTTCTATGCTCACTCCTTTCGTATATCAAAGGGCAATATGGTTATTGCAAAAGGAAGCAAAGTTGGCTCAATTTATCCTTTATTTGTATCACAAAAAGAACACTTGTTAGCTATTACTGAACAGCCTATGGTTTGTATTTGGCATGGTCGTTTGGGCCATATATCTCATAGTGGAGTGGAAAATCTTTCTCGTTCTGGCTACTTACCTGTGTTATCTTTCTCTGATTTTTCATCTTGTGAGCATTGTCAATATGGAAAGCAAACCAGAAATGTGCATAGAACGCACATTGACTCTTCAATTCAGCCTTTAGATCTCGTTCATACAGATGTGTGTGGTCCTATGCCCACTAGGTCCTTAGGTGGTTCTCTTTACTTTGTCACTTTCATAGATGATGCTACTAGAAAAGTCTGGGTATATCCTATCAAATTAAAGGATGATGTATTCCCTACTTTCAAAAAAACGGCTTGCTTCAGTTGAGATTGAAAAAGGAACTAAGCTTAAGGCTTTACATTCAGATAATGGGGGTGTGTATACCTCACATGAATTCAGCCTCTTCTCTCAGTCTAGAGGGATACGTAAAGAGTTTACAGCTCCTTATACCCCAATACAGAATGGCGTAGCTGAGAGGATGAATAGAACTATTCAAGATAGAGTAGTGTCTATGTTGCATCATGCAAACCTCTCACAAGGTTTTTGGGGAGAAGCAGTATTGACTTCAGTTCATGTGATTAAGCTTTCACCTAGTACTGCAAAAGGTCTGAAAGTGGCACAATGTTGGGAAAGATGGATGGATGATCCAAGAGATTGAGTAGGTACTGCTAAAACCTGCTTTGTACCAGCCCTCTTTAGCTTCAGACTTGATTAGTAGACTTCCTTAGCTTCCCAATGAAACCAAGAAATGGCCTATGTCCTTTGGAAATGAAGTGTGTAATGATTGAATCGAAACAGATAACTTTGGAAGTCACAAAGTTAAGAAAACCTTCTATTTTGGTCTTCACACCTGCTCAATATTTTGCTCAGTGTGACCAGCACAGTAACAATTGATAAAATTCCTTCTAGGGGTATTCAATTAGCTTAGTAAGCTAACATTTGCAAGTGGAAGGATGTAAAATGACAAACTATACTCAGAGAAATTGATTTAGCAAAATTAGCTATACCCCCGACTTTTTAGGACTGTAGCAGAGATAGACCAGTGAGCACCTCGACAACGATTTCTCTGAATTGGCTAAATGAAATCACTTCAAGCTTTGTCCGCATGTAGATGACTTTGCGCTGAATCCAACAAGCTTTGAATCACTGAATTTGGAGTAGTATTGACTGAGATATGCCCTTGACAAGTTGACAGACGTTTGAGTAGACTAGCAGAGAACACAAAGATGAATGATGTAAATGTACCTATTGATTAACAATTTTATACAATCCCATTGGCATGACTAGCATTGCCTAATGGTGTAGAGAGGTGTAGGCTATGGTATAGACCTTACACACACTCAAGCTCAACAGAATGAGCCTCGGGAATGAAGTGATCTACCCGCGACTTTTTCACATCCAATTTTATAGGAAATGACTTAGGATTTGAATTCAAATTCAAATCTTTGGCTTCCTATGATCAAGCATCTAAAAGTTTGGAGATATTCTCTAAATCAAATAAGCTACTTTTTCCATGACTCACTTTGGTAGGTGATTACAAAAGATTCCAAGTCATTTTGACTTTTACAAATGGGGTAAAGTGGTAAGTAATCACTAGCATATGTTCCTATGCTTCTTTATGTATGTAGAGTCTTCATGATAACTTCCAAGCCAAATGTGTAGGCTTGTGATTTACACCAACAACTCCCCCTCAAGCCAAACATTTTGGCTTAAGTCTTCATCTTCAATCTTCAAGTACATCCTGCAATCCAATCATAGATTTGAACCTGCAAAGTTTGGTCCCATCCAAAGCTTTAGTCAGCAAATCTGCACATTGCATGTTGGTTGACACATAGGTCAGCTGAATGTCCTTGCTTAGCAACTTCTCTCTCACATAATGATAATGAACTTCTATGTGTTTGGTCCTGACATGATACATAGGATTAGCTGCAAGGTGAAGAGAACTTGTATTATCTCCAAAGATAATTGGAGGCCTAGTATATAAGCCCAATTTTGAATACAAAAGCTTAATCTAAATTGCTTCTTGAGTGGCATTAGCTAGCCCTCTATACTCTGCTTCTGTAGAAGACAATGCAACAGTTGGTTGCTTCTTTGCAGACCATGAAATTGGTTTGTCACCTGCAAAAGAAATGTATCCAGAAGTGCTTCTCCTATCATCCTTGCATCCTGCCCAATCTGCATCTGAATAAACTTTTATATCAATATCTGAAGTGTAAGGAAAGTACAAACCATGGTTCTGTGTACCCTTGAGATACTTCAAGATTCTTTTGGCAGCCTCTAAGTGAGGTATCCTTGGCTTGTGCATAAATTGACTTAGCACACTAACTCCATATGCAATATCAATTCTTGTAAGAGTAGCATAGTTTAAGCTACCTACCATACTTTGATAACCTATAATGTCTTGGACTTCATCACCTTCATGGACACTTAGCTTTAGGTTCACCTCCATTGGAGTACTAGCTGCTTTAGCATCCTGCAAGTGAAATTTCTTCAACATGTCCTGCACATACTTCTTCTGAGTAATGTATATTCCTGTATTAGTGTAAACTAATTCAAGTCCCAAAAAATACTTCAATAGCCCAAGATCATTGATCTTGAGCTCCTTCATCATTTGGCTTTTGATGCTTCTGATTCCATTGACATCATTACCTGTAATGATGATGTCATCAACATAGACACAAAGATAGATTATCTTTGAATTACTTCTCTTAATGAACAGAGAAGTGTCAGCCTTACTCATGACAAAACCTTGGTCTTGGAGGTATGTAGTTAGCCTATAATTCCATGCCCTAGGTGCCTGCTTCAATCCATATAAAGCCTTTTTTAATTTGCAAACATAAGTTATCTTCTTAGGGTCTTTATAGCCAAGAGGTTGTGACATATAAACTTCTTCTGAAATCCATCCATTCAAGAAAGCATTCTTGACATCCAATTGGTACATGTTCCAATTCTTTGATGCAGCCACACTCACCAACACTCTGATTGTTGGCATCTTGGCCACAGGAGAAAATGTTTCTTCATAGTCAATGCCTTGGGTTTGTGCAAAACCCTTGGCTACTAATCTGGCCTTGTACCTGTTAATTGTGCCATCAGATTTTCTTTTCAATTTATAGATCCATCTATATCCTATTACCTTCATGGAGTCCTTCTTGGGTACTAACTCCCATGTATCACTCTCCTTGAGTGCTTCAATCTCCTCATCCATAGCTTCCTTCCATTCTGATTTTGTGATTGCTTCTTCATATGATCCTGGTTCTTCATTTAGCAAATCCTTTGCAAGATAAATTGAATGTTTAGTAACAAGAGATGTATCATACCCATATCTGATAGGTTTTTTTATTTCTCTTTGAGACCTTCTGATTGATTGAGTTGAAGATTCTGGTATGTCCTCAAGCTTCTTCATCTTCATTTTGCCTTTGGACTTCCATGCCTTGAAATCTTCAAGGTTGATTGTATCTTCATCATCTGAACTTGACTCTCCATCCTGAGTAGGTTCCTCCTTTGTAAGTTTTGGAAATTCTTCTTCCAAATCATAGGGTAGTTTGACCTTCCTGCATTCATTCTCATACCAAGAATCATTCTCATCAAAGATCACATCTCTGCTTACCATAAATCCCTTATTGGTAGGGTTATAAAACCTGTAACCTTTTTTATTTAAATCATATCCAATGAAAATACATTTTTCAGCCTTTGGATCTAGCTTTCCTCTTACCTGTGAAGGAATGTGTACATATGCTACACATCCAAAAATTTTGCAGTGATCCAATGATGGTCTCTTACCATGCCATGCTTCATATGGTGTCATACCATCAAGTGACTTTGATGGTAACCTGTTTATGAGATAGGTGGCAGTAGAGACACTCTCTACCCATAGGTAGTTAGGTAATTTCTTCTCATTAAGCATAGATCTAGCTGTCTCAACAATTAACCTATTTCTTCTTTTAGCTACCCCATTCTGTTCAGGAGAGTACCTTGTGGTTATTTCCCTTTTGATGCCTCTGTCCTGCAAGAAGTCCTCAAATTCATTGGAGAAGTACTCACCTCCTCCATCTGACCTTAGCCTCTTCAAATTCCTTCCTGTCTGATTTTCAACTAATGCAAGATATTTCTTAAAACAATTAAATACCTCATCCTTATGCTTCATAAAGTATAATACAGTCCATCTGCTATAGTCATCAATAAAAGACACATAGTACCTTGAACCTGAGACTGAGGGGTCTTTGCTAGGTCCCCATACATCTGTGTGTACAAGTTCTAGATAGTCCTCATGCATATATCCTTTCTTGGAGAAGGGTAACCTGTGAGACTTACCAAATTGACAAGCACCGCACTTGTAAATCATATGTTGCTTGGATACATTAGGTATCCCAAGCACACATTGGTCCGTACACATTTGCTTCAAGGTCCTTTCTCCTATGTGCCCTAATCTCTTGTGCCAAATCTCAAGCTCTGAAAGTGTTTGATCTTTATAACTGTATAATGCAATGTTCTTTGTATCTTCCAACTCAAAAGTGAAAAATCTACCTAATTTTCCTCCTTCAGCTATCCTTTTGAATCCATGTCTTGGGTCCTCCACAAATGCTCCATATTGATTGAATCTGACCTGCAACCCTTTCTCTACAATCTGACCAACACTCATTAAGTTCTTTGTAATTGTAGGTACATAAAGTACTCTGCTAAAAAAATTCTGATTACCATCACAAGTTTTCACATTTCCAACTTTAACTACAGAATGCTTTGTATCATCACCTGTTCGGACTTGATGTTTACCTTTTGGTTCCTCAAGATCAGAGAGTAGTGCCACATTACCAGCCACATGATTTGAACACCCTGAATCAATATAAAATAAGTGATCATCATTTGTACCTGACTTTGAAGTCATGTTCATGATCAAGAGAGAGTGATCCTGCTCTTCTGTGTAGTTGTTGTAGTCCTTTCTATTTCTGAATCCTCCTTGGTAGTTGCCATTGTAATTGTCGTTGTAGTTGTTGTTATAATGGCCTTGGTGATGGTTGAACCTTCCTCTAGACTGAGAGTATCCACCTCTTTGGTAGCCTCTTCCTCTCTGATTTTTGTAATTCCTGTAACACTCATCTGTGGTGTGGTTTGACAAACCACAAATGTTACATGGTGATGATTTATAGGGTCTCCCCCTACCTTGTTTACCTCCTCTACCCCTACCTCTTGAAGATCTACCTCTCCCTGCATAGTTGGCTTGGGAGGTAGAGCATTCATTTCCCACCTTCTTACTCTTGCCTTTATCCTTAGATTTCTTATCAGTGTATAGGGCAGCAGAGTTGTTACCTTTGGTAGTATCTCCACTCTTGGTAAGCTTTGCTTCATGTGTGAATAGTTGACCCATGAGAGTTGTAAGATCTGGAGTGTGCATGTCCATGTAGAGATCCATTGCAGTGGTGAAGCTTTCCCACTTGTCATCAGCCTTGATTCCATTAATTACCTGCCTTACAATTTGTTCTTCTTCAATTTCTTCTCCTATGCTTGCTAACTGATCTGCAACATCTTTGATCTTGGCCACAAATTCTGAAACGGCTTGCTTAGGTTGCTTCCTTAGTGTTGTGACTTCAATCCACAACTGATTTTTCCTAGCCCTTGTATTAGAGGAAAAATATGATGACAAGGTTTCCCAAGGTAAAAGAAATTCAAATATAGAGTTGAGTAAATAAGACCTTGCCAATGCATCCCTTGCACACCATGTGTTGAGTTTTTCTTGCTCCTCCTTGGTTGGCAAACCTCTTGCTTTGAATGAGGGCAATTCCTCATCTCTTGAGATGTATCCATAGAGACTCCTTCCTTGTAAGTAGGTCTTCATCCTTAGAGACCAAGCTTGATAGTTGTTCCTGTCCAATTTATCAATGAATGAAGGAAAACCATCTCCCATTTTACCTTATTTGCTTTGATACCACTGTTGGGAAAGATGGATGGATGATCCAAGAGATTGAGTAGGTACTGCTAAAACCTGCTTTGTACCAGCCCTCTTTAGCTTTAGACTTGATTAGTAGACTTCCTTAGCTTCCCAATGACACCAAGAAATGGCCTATGTCCTTTGGAAATGAAGTGTGTAATGATTGAATCAAAATAGATAACTTTGGAAGTCACAAAGTTAAGAAAACCTTCTATTTTGGTCTTGGCACCTGCTTAATATTTTGCTCAGTGTGACCAGCACAGTAACAATTGATAAAATTTCTTCTAGGGGTATTCAATTAGCTTAGTAATCTAACATTTGCAAGTGGAATGATGTAAAATGACAAACTATACTCAGAGAAATTGATTTAGCAAAATTAGCTATACCCCCGACTTTTTAGGATTGTAGTAGAGATAGACCAGTGAGAACCTCGACAATGATTTCTCTGAATTGGCTGAATGAAAATCACTTCAAACTTTGTCAGCATGTATATGCCTTTGAGCTGAATCCAACAAGCTTTGAAGCACTGAATTTGGAGTAGTATTGATTGAGATATGCCCTTGACAAGTTGACAGACTTTTGAGTAGACTAGCAGAGAACACAAAGATGAATGATGTAAATGTATCTATTGATTAACAATTGTATACAATCCCATTGGCATGAATAGCATTGCCTAATGGTGTAGAGAGGTGTAGGCTATGGTATAGTACTTACACACACTCAAGCTCAACAGAATGAGCCTCGGGAATGAAGTGATCTACCCGCGACTTTTTCACATCCAATTTTATAGGAAATGACTTAGGATTTCAATTCAAATTCAAATCTTTGGTTTCCTATGATCAAGAATCTAAAAGTTTGGAGATATTCTCTCAATCAAATAAGCTAATTTTTCCACGACTCACTTTGGTAGGTGATTACAAAAGATTCCAAGTCATTTTGACTTTTACAAATGAGGTAAAGTGGAAAGTAATCACTAGCATATGTTCCTATGCTTCTTTATGTATGTAGAGTCTTCATGATAACTTCCAAGCCAAATGTGTAGGCTTGTGATTTACACCAACACACAAGAGTTATGGATAGGGAAACCACCATATTATGATCATGTTCAAGTTTTTGGGTGTGAAGCATATGTTCTTATACCTAAGAATCTTAGACAAAAGTTGGACCATAAGTCAAACAAATGCATTTTTCTTGGATATGGTCGAGAAGGACAATTTGGATATCGCTTATGGGATCTTGAAACACGGTCAGTGATCAGAAGTAGTGATGTCATTTTTAATGAGTCTAAGATGCATGAAGTGAGAAGAGTGGTGTTTGATGATACTAGTCCTCCTGTTAGCATGCATAAAAATGCTACACATAGGGATGTTCAAGAGAATGTCCATTCAGATCAGTCTGCACATGTTCCTGTTCAGCAACCATTGAGACATTTTGCACGTGTCTCACATCCACCTGATAGATATGTTCCAGGTTTAGATTTTCTTATGCTAACAGATGCCGGTGAGCCTTCTTGCTACAAAGAGGCTATGCAGACAGAGGATCATGTCAAGTGGGATCATGCCATGAAGAGTGAGTTGGATTCTATTCACAAGAATGGTACTTGGGACTTAGTGCCTTTGCCAAAGGGCAGGAAAGCTTTACCATGTAAATGGGTATATAAGCTGAAATTCACATCAGATAGTGCTTCTCCAAAATATAAAGCACGACTTGTTGCAAAGGGTTTTAAGCAAAAACATGGTGTTGATTTTGAGGAAATCTTCTCTCGAGTGGTCAAGATGACTACTTTGCGCATGTTGCTTGGATTCCTTGCAATGGAGGACTTAGAGCTAGTCCAAATGGATGTGAACACAACTTTTTTGGATGGAGATCTTACAGATGAGATCTATATGGAACAACCAGAGGGTTATGTAGTTCCTAGCAAGAAAAGTCTAGTTTGTAAGCTCAAGAAGAGCTTGTATGGACTTAAACAGTCTCCTAGACAATGGTACCAAAAGTTTGATGCTTTTATGAAGTCCCAAGGCTATTCTCGGAGCAATGAGGATCATTGTCTCTACACAACAAGATGCTCTGATGGCAGCTTGATATGCTTGATACTTTATGTTGATGATTTGTTGATTCCTGGGAAGTCCTCTTATGATTTGTCAATTCTCAAAAAGAAGTTGAGTCAGACATTTGATATGAAGAATTTGGGGGATGCCAAACATATTCTTGGCATGCGCATTACTCGTGATAGGAGTAAAAGATGCATATAATTGTCTCAAAGTGAGTACATATCCAAAGTACTTCACCGGTTCAATATGCAGGGTGGAAAGGCTTTGAGTACACCTTTACCCACGTATGTGAAATTGAGCAAGGATGACTTCCCCAAATCAAATGAGGCAAAGGAATTCATGACCAAAATTCCCTATCAGTCTGTTGTTGGTAGTCTCATGTACGCCATGGTAGCTACGAGACTCGACATTGCATTTGCAGTGGGAGTTGTGAGCAGATATATGTCTAATCCTGGCAAGAAACATTGGGAAGCGGTCAAGATGATTTTGAGATATCTGAGTGGCACTAATGACAAGTGTCTATGCTTAGGTAGACGGAAAGCATCCATTATTGGTTACACAGATTCTGACTATGTTGGTTTTGTAGACAATCATAAGTCTACATAAGGGTATATTTTTCATTTTGCTGGAGGTGCTATCTCTTGGAGATCTCATCTTCAAGAATGTATAGTTGTTTCCACCACAGAAGTAGAGTATGTTGCAACAAGTGAGGCATGTAAGGAAGCATTGTGGCTTTCTCATCTTGCTTGTGATATGGGTTTACCTCAGCATGTACCTCGCTTGCTTAATGATAGTCACAGTGGCATTGCTTTGGTTAAGAGTCTGGTCTATCCTGCAAAGACCAAGCAAATTGAGGTGAGGTATCACTTCATTAGAGATTTCTTAGCCACTAAGAGCATTATTCTTGAGAAGGTTTACACTCAAGATAATGCTGTAGATGCTTTGACTAAAGCTCTACCACAAGATAGATTTGGACACTGTTGTCACTTGATGGGGGTACTTGATTCTTGATCTTACGCAGTCACTTGTATACTGTTTAACATGCCCATCAGGTGGGAGGTATAGTTTGTATACTTGCACTCAGGTATTCTTTATCATTCTTTATTTTTCTCCCATAGTTACTCTCGCCATATTGGCCTTTAGTGGGAGATTGTTACCGTTAGTGTAGGCCAAATGGCCATGTTGTATATTATTGAACAATGCATTGTTAAAGTGTTATATTATTAATATATTAATATGTTTTTGATGTTTTTGATATAGCAGCTGACAATTCGTGAGGAGCGTGCAAGGCGTGAAAAGGTGGACATCAATAATCCGAATAATTATTATTTATCTTGTAAATAAACCTGCATAGAAGGTTCTATTGTTAGAAAAGTAATGGTTAGCATAAGGGTCGTTGTAGACCGCAGTTTCTGTTATTGAAAGCAATGGCTTTCTGTAAAATTTACTAACTTTTAGTTTCACGCCTGCTTTTCAAAGCCGCCCTCATGTAACCACTATTTTCGACGTAATCAAAAGTCCTATAAATACATGCACTCTGTGGATTGTCAATACAGAGTGCATGGGGGGAGATTGCACCCAACCTTGCGTTCGGTCTCGTCTCTTGTTGCGTCTATTTGTCTGTGTGTTTTTAGTATCCGTAATCTTTGTATGCGCGTGAGCAAGATCCTGACAACAGTGGTATCAGAGCTCTCCACGCGTCGATACAGAGGGTTATGTTCTCTGTTCGCGATTCCGATTCTGTCTCCGTCTCCGTCTCCGGTTCCTGTTCCTGTTCCTGTTCCAAAACCAGAACCTACGTTTTCTCCTACGTTTACTCCTTTGGCTTACTCCAAGGCGTCGACTAAGGCATCGACTAAGGCAAAGAACTTAGGCAATACATTGGCACCCAAGGCTCCCTTGGCGACCGTTGGCAGCCGTTGGCTACACGCGAGGAAATTTTAATTTTGAGTGGCAATAGAGTGGTTTAGAGTCCCTAAGGTAGGAGGATTTGAACCCACAACCTCCTACTTTCAAGGGAAGTACTTTTACCACTACACTCTTTCTTGGAGTTGTCACTCAAGTTCTTTCCTCTTATATTTAACATAACTTTCAGTTTTTCTTACTTTTCAAGGCGGCACGGTGCGGCGCAACGCGGCACGGCGCGTCTTAGGGTACACTTGTGAGGGTACACTTCTTAGGGTAGACTTCTCAAGGTACACCAGGGTACATCCAGACAGGGTACATCAGGGTACATCCAGAGAGGGTATTTTTCTGCTAGGGTACATTCCCTGAGGGTACATCCCGAGAGGAAAGCACTAGCTGAAAGGTCGAAGAGCACCATTGAGGATTATAGTAATTCATCTTTACCTGAGGTAACACTTGAACAACAACTAGAGCTTTTTCGGCATAAGCTTTGAGGAGCTCAGAACGAGATCCGACAACGTGATGAAGTCCTCCAAAAGAAACAAACTAAGGCAGACAACCTTACGACAGTAGTTGGTTTGGAGGTGGGAATCCAAGCTAAGCTTCACACCCTACGACCTACAATCCTCAACGAAGCTATATCCTTCACCTATGATACAGAAAAAGAAGTCCAGTCCAAAACCAAGTCACTCCGTCTACAACAACTGTGCCCACGACCACTTTATGTTAAACCTACATTTCCTATGAGGGGTACTTTTAATGCCCCATCTTACCCTAGTTTTCCTCATCCTCCACAATCCCATTACTCAACTCCACCTGTTGCTTGATCTCTCCAACCAACCCAACCACCTACCCTTCAAACTTCAGCAGTGGATGCCCAACAGAAGCGACCACGAATCACTTGCTAGAATTGTGGTAAACCTGGACATACAAAAATAAGGTGCAGATCGCGACCTCTTCACATGAAACCGGCTACAGCTCAATTGCACAACATGGAGGTCTATAATGAAGAAATTCCTCCTGTTTGGACAGAGGAATCATTGAAGGACTTAAGTACCTTGGGTAACGATATCTCTCTTTACTCTCTACTTTGCATGCAGGGTACAATAAATAACAAACTAGTTAAAATTCTACATGACGATGGTAGTTCACATGACTTCATTTCACATTTATTAGTACAAGAACTTAAATCACAAACGTTTCCTTCCTTGTATAAAGTGAAAGCTGCATTTCAAGGAAGTCGTTATAATGTAACATGTTATAATGTAACACGCGAAGTGCAAGATGTTATGATTAGCATAGGCCCATATGTTGATTCACGGACATTTTTAATTGCACCTTTGCAATCTTACGATGTTATACTAGGTATGCCTTTTCGTCACCATTATAACCCACGTATTGACTACCATACTTATACCTTTAACTTTGAATTCAAAGTTCAAATCATTACTTTGTCTGCACGACATGATTTCCAACCATTTCCATTGATTAGTCACACTCAAGTAAAGCGTGCATTTAGGAAAGGATTCAACTCATGCATTGTTTTTGTCAATGTCATCAATGATTATACTCATACACTTCCTGATGCATATAAACCTTTCATCAGTACTTATAAGGATTGTTTTATGTCTGAGTATCCCTCTGAACTACCACCATCTCGAGGATCCTTTGACCATAGCATCGACTTAGTCCCTGGTAGTTCTCCTCCTCATAAAGCACCTTATAGACATGGCCCACTACACCAAAAGGAAATAGAAAACCAAGTAAAAGCTTTGCACGAATGATGAACAATATTTTTCTTGATTATCAAGCTTTTGTTCTTGTATTCTTTGATGATATACTTGTTTACAGTAAGAATGATAGTGAACATGAAAAGCATCTTGAAACAGTTTTTCATTTGTTACAAGAGAACACACTTTATGCTAATCCTGAAAACAGTTATTTCTTTCAGTGTCAGCTAGAATATTTAGGACATATTATTTCAAGTGAAGGTGTGCATGTGGATCCAAAAAAGATTAGAGTTATCGTACAATGGCCTACACCACAATCAGTCAATGATGTTCGTTCTTTTCTTGGGTTGGCTAGTTTCTGTAGGAAGTTTGTTCGAGATTTTTCTTATTTAGCATTGCCTCTTACCTTGTTGTTGAAAAAGAAAATAAAATTTGCATGGGGACTTACCCAACAACAGTCTTTTGAAAAACTTAAACAAGCACTTTCACATGCACCTGTTTTACAATTACCTGATTTTTCACAACCCTTTCATGTCGTTACTGATGCTAGTGGTTCAAGAATAGGTGCTGTTTTAATGCAAAATGATCATCCCATTGCATTTGAGAGTAGAAAGCTTAAGCCCTTATAACAAACTTATAGTATGTATGATAAAGAATTGTTAGCAGTTGTGCATGCTCTGTCAACCTTTAATCTCTGATAGGCATCTTAAATGGGCATCATCCAATATCAGCTTGGTAAAGCTAATGTTGTAGCTGATGCTCTTCATCATTTTCCTTTGCTTTCTGTTGTTTTGAATAATATTTCTGCCATTAAAATTCATTCTTTTCAAGAAATGGTTTCCACTTATGCATCTGATTTGTACTTTTCACGTGCATGGCATGACTTCAATAATGGTGCATCTTTATCTTATGAACATTATACATTTCATAATGGTTTTCTTTATTTTCAACATAGATTGTGCATAACCCAAGCTTTTAAAGATTTTTTCATCAAAGAAATGCATGAACCATCTTACCTAGGTCATAGAGGCATACAAAGCACCATTTTTGCTTGCAAAGATTTCTTCTTTTGGCCACACATGGAAAAAGATATTGCACATTATGTTTCTCAATGCATTGTATGTTCATGTGTCAAACGTCATCATGGTAAACCATTTGGATTATTAACGCCTTTTTCCATTCCAAATGAACCATGGGAACAAATTTCTTTGGATTTTATCACAGGTCTTCCTATCACTTCATCACATAATGGTCTGATTTGGATAATAGTTGATAGATATGCATATTTCATTCCATGTAGAAAAACTTTGACTGCACCTCAAGCTGCAAAATTATTCATTACATGTATTTTTCCACATCATGCATTTCCTCACGTAATGTTATCTGATCGTGATGTTAGATTTTGTAATCATTTTTGAGTTGCCTTATTTTAACATTTTGGTTCTAAAATAGATTTTAGCTCTGCATTTCATCCTGAAAGTAATGGACAAAGTGAGGCTACAAACAATACTCTTTTTGATTTATTGTGTTATTATTCATTAGATAATCCTAAAAAACTGGAATGAAAAGTTGCCATTGCTTCAATTTACACTAATACTGCACACACCACTACTGGTCATGCATCTTTTGAAATTGTTTTGGGTAAAAAGCTTCCCACTCCCATGTCCCTCACCCGAAATGACATTCTTATGCCTGATTTTATTGCTCAAGATCACGTTTCTAATTCCTGAGAAAATCATTGATCATGATGTCACTACTACACGCACAAATACACAAACACATTAATGTACCAGCTCCATGAACATTTCCATGCATGTGTTTTTACATGGAACATGCCTATTTTTTTTTTATTCAGTGATGAAACATGTGACTGGCCATCCATGTTTATTATTTTATCAACTTAGGTCAGTTGCTTGTTCAACTGAGGGGCATGTTATAACTTATGGAATATGTTGAACAATGCATTGTTATTGTTGGATTGTAATAGTAATATGGAATATGTTGAACAATGCATTGTTATTGTTGGAATGAAACATGGAATATGTTGAACAATGCATTGTTATTGTTGGATTGTAGCAGTAACATGGAACAATGCATTGTTATTGTTGGAATGTAACATGGAATATGTTGAACAATGCATTGTTATTGTTAGAGTGTTAAATTGTTTTATCAATTGAGGTCAGTTGCTTGTCAACTGAGAGGCATGTTGTATATTATTGAACAATGCATTGTTAAAGTGTTATATTATTAATATATTAATATGTTTTTGATGTTTTTGATATAGCAGCTGAAGGTTCGTGAGGAGCATGCAAGGCGTGAAAAGTTGGACATCAATAATCCGAATAATTATTATTTATCTTGTAAATAAACCTGCGTAGAAGGTTCTATTGTTAGAAAATTAATGGTTAGCATAAGGGTCGTTGTAGATCGCAGTTTTTGTTATTGAAAGCAATGGCTTTCTGTAAAAGTTACTAACTTTTAGTTTCATGCCTGCTTTTCGAAGCCGCCCTCATGTAACCACTATTTTCGACGTAATCAAAAGTCCTGTCCTATAAATATTGCCATCAAAATACTTAAAAAACTAATTTCTTGCATGGAGATCTTACAGATGAGATCTAAATGGGAGAACTAGAGGGTTACGTAGTTCTTGGCAAGGAAAGTCGACTTAAACAAGAACTCAAGAAGAGCTCAAGAAGAGCTTGAATGGACTTAAACAGTCCCCTAGACAATGATACCAAAAGTTTGATGCTTTTATGAAGTCTCAAGGCTACTCACAAAGCAATGAGGATCATTGTCTCTACAGAAAGAGATGCTCAGATGGTAGCTTGATATGCTTGATAATTTATGCCGATGATATGTTGATTGTTCAGAAGTCCTCTTATGACTTGTCAATTCTGAAAGCGTTGTTGAGTCAGACATTTGATATGAAGGATTTGGGGGATGCAAAACATATTCTTGGCATGCACATTACTCGTGATAGGAGTAAAAGATGCATATACTTGTCTCAAAGTAAGTACATATCCAAAGTACTTCACAGGTTCAATATGCAGGGTGGAAAGGCATTGAGTACACCTTTACCCACATATGTGAAATTGAGCAAGGATGATTGCCCAAATCAGATGAGGAAAAGGAATTCATGACCAAAATTCCCTGTCATTCTATTTTTGGTAGTCTCATGTATGTTGTGGTAGCTACGAGACCTAACATTGCATTTGTAGTGGGAGTTGTGAGCAGATATATGTGTGATCTTGGCAAGAGACATTGGGAAGCGATGAAGATGATTTTGAGATATCAAAGTGGAACTAAGGACAAATGTTTATGCTTATGTAGAGGGAAAGCATCCATTATTGGTTACATAGATTTTGACTATGCTAGTTGTGTAGATAATTGTAAGTCTACATCAGGGTACATTTTTCATTTTGCTAGAGGTGCTATCTCTTGGAGATCGTGTCTTCAAGAATGTACGACTATTCCCACCATAGAAGTAGAGTATGTTGCAGCAAGTGAGGCATGCAAGGAAGCATTGTGGCTTTCTCGTCTTGCTTGTGATATGAGTTTACCTCAGCATGTACCTCATTTGCTTAGTGACAGTTAGAGTGCCATTCCTTTGGCTAAGAATCCAGTCTATCATGCAAAGACCAAGCACATGGAGGTGAAGTATCACTTCATTAGAGATTGCTTAGCCACTCAGTGGATTATTCTTGAGAAGGTTCACACTCGAGATAATGTTGCAAATTCTTTGACTAAAGCTCTACCACATGATAGCTTTCGACACTATCGTCTCTTGATGGGCTTTACGGAGTACTATGTGTGCCTTGAGGAGCTCAGTTTTCTACTTAGAGGATATTGACATGGAGCTCTTAAGAAGGAGAGCACACTATGGTGCATTGCCATTGAATTACTTCAAATCATTAGATCCCAAAGTGAGTGGTTTTTCCAAGAAGGGTAGTTAGACAAAAATTATGGGTGTTGTTTTTCAAGAGACAAGCCCATTTTTCAAAGGGAGAGAATGCTCTAGAAATCCATTTGGCATCTAGACTTTGAGATATTTTCAATGGAAAAATAATAACCAGCCCACCTTCCAATTTGGGCAAGCAGTAGATGTCCTAGGCAACTTTAGGGATTTTACAATTTTGAGTATCTTTCCCCCACTCCCCCATAAAAAAAGAAAATCTTCTAGTAAGGGCTATGACTATTTGGAGAGCTTATTTCTGAACTCACTGAGCATCTAGTCCCACCTTTGCTAAAAGATATGTTCAAGCCCATGGGAAAACCTCGAAGTCTGAATACCTTACCCTCTTTAATAATCTCACAACCCAGATTCTTGATAGAGATTGATATACAATTATTAGAAGCATGAAAAGAGGTTTTTTCTTATGATTTATTTGAGATCCACTCACCAAATAGAAAACATCAAGAGAATTAAGAAACTTTTTAGCAGAATTGGAATCAACTTTCATGACCATGTTATTACCATCAACAAAAATATGAAGGCACAAGGGGGAAGGAGAGTTGGGAATAGGCAAGCCATAAATATTATGATTGAGAGCAAGATCTTTAACCAACCAAACGAAGGAATCAATAGCAATGGAAAACAATAGAGGAGCTAAAAGAAATCTTGTCTAATGGAGCCACTCAATCCTATCAGAAGCTTTATCAAAATCAATTTTAAAGAAATAAAAATCTTGATATGTCTACTTAGCATACGCAAAGCCTTCCCAGAGGGAGATGATAGCATCAAAAATATACCTCCTTTTTATAAAGTCTTTTTTGGCACTAATCCTCCCAACAAGGGGGAGGGGAGGGGAAGAGAAGATTTAGTAGATAGTGGTGAGACAAGAAATGTGTCTCTAGTTATTGAGATCTTCTTTAGGTCGTTTTTTATGATATATTTAATAACTCTAGAATTGATGTCCATAGGAAGAGCACCTCTTCTAATGGATTCCTTCCAAATCAATAGAATGATTGGAGTCAAAAAGTTTTTCAAAACCAAGAACAACTCACTAGTAAACCATCAAGGCCAGGAGACTTGCAGTGTTTCAATTTACTAATGGTTTCTTTAACCTCATTGATAGTGAGGGGAAGGCCGAGGATGGAGACCTGGTCCGTGAGAATCATTTTTTTCGTTAAAGAGAGTGAGTCCTCTCCCTCTAGATGTCCTACCCCCCTTTGGGAGTGCTAGAGAAAATACTGGTAGAGAAGCTCGTAGCCTCTTGCAAGCTCTCATCAATATTGATAGTGAAACCACCAAATTGCTTCCTTAACATAGGCATCAAATCCTTGACATTCTTTTTCTTCATCAAAGAGAACCTACTTTTATTGAGTTTATCAAATTTCCTAGCCCAAAATTCTCTTGAAGAGGCAAGGATACCACTAGCCTCAAGGTGGTCTTTGTATTTCAACCTTTTCTAAATAGAGAGAATAGAATCAAGATTGCTACTATTATTATCAAGGTTAGTAGAGAACAAGCTCAACCCTAATAATGCTAAGTCTTCTACTAGCTTTGATATGCCTTCTAAGTATCTTTCAATAGGTCAAGAGGGCTTGAATGTCCTTCACTAACCTAGAATAGGCAACAAAAGGGTTAACACCACTGTTGAAGTGGTGGGCAGTAATGCTCTTGGTTTTCTTGATAATAGAAGGGAAGGTCAATAAGGAAAAGTGAAGATGGGGTAGCCAACTTTAAAAGAGGGGTTGACATTAACCATAATGAAAATGAGAGTCTTGTGCTCAGAAATCAAGTTTGCGTGTATAGTTTACCAAAATTCTGAAGATAGGGGATGTTGCAATAGCATCTACCTAACCTAGCCATAGTGAAGGTGTCTCAATTTTTTGTGTTCTTCTAGGTAAAGTCTAAGTTTTGAGACAGGTCAAAAAGGTCTTGGAAAGAAGAAATACTAAACCAAGCTTGCTTCTCATTACCGGAAATGGAGCTACCATAACCATCCCATCTTTCATTAATGGAGGTGAGCATGCTCGAATAGCCCAACATGACAAGAGGGCCATGAAGGTAAAGAAGCTCTTCCCAACAAGAGATCCATTGAGTGAGGTTATTGGAGGCATAAACGCTAACAAAAGTGTAGGCATATGATCATCCATAGATAGAGAGACACACTGATGGGTAGGATTAATAGCATGATTGAGCACAAGATGAGTAATGGAGCAAGAAAATCCAATAGTAGCTCCTCGTCTTCCTTGATGATTGGTAAAGAACCGCTTATGATTGTGAGAAATATGGCTAAGTTAATGGACATCTTATTTTTATTAATCTTGAGATTGTGTAAGGAAATGAAATCTGGAAAAAAAGAGATATCAAACAACCACTTAGCAACACACTTACCTTTAATAGGGTCTGACAGCCCTTTAATATTAAGAAAAAGCAGATTGACGGAATTCATGGAAAAAAAATAAAATTTCTTCAAGTTCTTTGAGGGCTTACACATGGAGATAGAGGTACAAACTATCTATTTTCTTTTGGGCTTTATATTTTTGTTTTTGGGGTTGGAGTTTGCATTGCTGCATTCCATCTAAACGTCTTCATCTGAATAGTCTTTTTGATAATATTTATTGAGTTTGTCTTGATCATACCTACTGAGCTCCTCTTAGAAAGAAGCATTAGGATTTCTCCCTTGGTTTGAAGAACGAGGAGGAGAAACAAACTTACCCCGATTGACAACACTTAGGTTGTAAGTGTTTTTCTTTATATTACCCACCTCTATCCATCCCTCTAATTCCTTAATAGGTGAGTTATTCTCTTTGGGATAGTAGGTGAGTTATTCTCTTTGGGATAGTCCTTTTTAAGCACTTGAGAAGCACTAGGAACAGATTTTTCCTGATTAAAGTAAATGTTTTCTTTAATGATTTCACCATCCAACTGATTAAAGACGTCTTATATAAGCACCTCGTATGAGTTGTTCCGTTTTGGAGGTCTTTTTTTGTTTTAGGCATGGGTCTTTTAGCAGTTGGAACTGAAGGGCTATTTTTAACATTATTGGCAAAAACATTTTCGTTTTGATTTATCTCAACCTAATGTTTGAGATTCTGTGTGAGCAACGGGGAATCTCTTATTAAGTGACCTTGCCTATAACAGTTGAAGCATGCATTAGATATATTCTTGTAATTAACGTTTTGATTATGTAAGGAACAACCATGAAAGTGTTCTTAATTTGGTTAGAGATATCCATTTCCACCATAAAATGTGGATCCCATTTAGGTTTTATGTTACCCCTAGGTTTTCGTCGAAGAACTCTACCTAATAGGCCACTAAGGCCATACAACCACATAAAAAATTTAGCAAGGAGACCTCGGAACTTGACCCCCACTGGGACTTTAGTGGGTTTGGGAACCCTCGGGTTAAACCCTTCATGCCGTCTGAAAAAGGCAACCGAGGTATACCTTATAAGCCATTGTTTTTTTTAATATAAAGGAAGTTCGGCAATAGCCTACTCTCCCGGACTTGAATTAAATTAAGAAACAAAGGTACAAAAGAAGGGGACTAGCGCCCACGGGACCCCCCAAATCCCACAAAGCAGGGGAAGCTTGGTTGATTCCTAGGTTGCATTACAAAGAAGGTTGATCACCCTCTCGTCGCCCTCATGCGGGACCCACTTGGGTTTGAGCTTGTTGTTGATCAAAAGGAGGACTTGATGGTGTCTGAAGGGGGGGGATTTCTTACTGTTGACAATCCTTTTGCCAAGGAGGAATAGAGATTTTTCAATCGACCACTCCCTGGGGGGGTCGCCGAAGTTGAGAGCACACCGCTCCCGCCAAATTTTCCACAGGACTTCCCCTCTGATTGCATTCCAGGGAGCCGCAGAGCATCCAATCGCTTCTCCCAAAAGGACTTGTTTCCAACTAAGCTGTTTTTGAACTCTGATTTTCAGTCCAACCATCTGCCAGATTCTGTAGGAGTTGGGGCAAGTAAGGAAGATGTGTGGGACATCTTCGATTGCACGGTGGCAGCGTTTGCACCACGGAGGGATCCCACAAATTTTGCTTGTCTTATGGTTAGTCCAAATTCCTCGATGAAGAATTTGCCATAAGAGGACAGACTTCTTGATCTCTATAAGTGGGTGCCAGATACCCATGAATTTCATGTCCCACCGAAGCCGCGTCCAAGACAGGCACCACTTCTTGTTGAGGCTGATCTGGAGGTCAGTCGTTTCTTTGATGTTCGGGATTTTGAGTAGGCTATTTCCATTGTGCCATTTGAGACCACGCGCGTTCGGGGCATCATGTCCCATGAGAAGGCGAGTTTTGTGACGATCCCAAGCGAGGCATCTACTTTGCAAGGTGTTCCATTCTTCGTAGGAGATGTTTATGCGAGGGTCGATATCCTCGTAGTTGATCCAACTGTTTGTGTCCTGTTTCCAGAGGTGTTTCCATTTTTTGAATCCTTTGTTCCATAACTTCTTGGCATTTTGAATGTTCCACGACTCCACACTCCGGATGCCATGTATCGGAAACCAGATAGAGTCGTTTTGTCTGATTCCGGCCGCCCACTTCCAGTCCTCACTAATTCTTGTGAAGCTTTTGACTTTATTCCAGCCCTTCCAAAGAGAGCATACGAGATTGGAGCCTTTCGGGAAGACAGGTATCGGGGAGAATAGCAGGGTCATGATGTCAAGGTTCTTCCAGTTTGGGGACCCCGTGAGGGCCAACTCATTTTTGTTTCTGAAGATCAGCTTGGCCCACGAGGCCTCCCTATTGCACCAAGCTTTAATCATCCATTTGGCTGCCAGTTTATTAGCCATACACCCAATGTCCAGGATGCCAAGCCCCCCGCTATCTCTAGGGCTGGTGCAGATGGCCCATTTGATTTTAGGCACCCCCCTTCTGTTATGATCACCCGTCCAAAGAAAGTTTCTGCAGATGCTATTCAGTTTGGACAGGCCTTGCTCATTCGGTCTCCAGCAAGAAAGGAAATAGATGGTAGACGAGAGGAGGAACGTGTTGATAACCATTGCCCGTCCAGCGAGATTGATTTGCATGCCTCTCCAGTAATTGAGCTTGTTTTCAAGTTTGGCCAGCACCCAGTTCCATCGCTGCTCCATAGAGACGCCAAACCCCAATGGGATACCAAGCAGCCGAAAGATTTGGCCCTGCGGAATGATTTGACAGCCATGATCAATGAGAAGGCCAGGTTGATGTCCCACAATGGCCCTAAAGGCGGTCTTATTGTGGTTGATTTTGGATCCAGAGGCCTCACAGAAGGTATCAAGACACCTCCAGAAAGTCTCCAGGCTGGTATTATCATTGTGAACGAATGCGTTCATGTCGTCGGCAAAAAGTCTCATGATGATTTGACTGTGGTCGTGAGGTAGCTGGAGGCCTTTGATATTGCCAGCCTCCACATGATGAGCCACAAGTCTGCTCAGCCCCTCAGTGGCGATGGCAAAGAGAAGGGGGGCAAGGGGGCACCCTTGTCTAATAGATCTTTTAAGATGGATCGCCTTCGAAAGTTTGCCGTTAACGTTAATTTGGGTCGTTGCGTTGCCGAGAAGGGTCGCGATCATCTTGGTGAATTTCTTACTACATCCGAGGTCTTGGAGCGACTGCAGAATATAGTCCCATTCTAGCCTATCGTAGGCTTTGTCAAAGTCGATCTTGACGAAGACCACATCTTGATTAGACTCATTTGCAAATTGAATACCTTCCCAAATATCCATAATGGTTTCCAGGATGGACCTGCCTTTGATGAAACCTTTTTGGTCCTCACTAAGCCAAGATCTCAGGTGGCACGCAAGTCTGTTGGCAATGACTTTGGCGACGATCTTGTATCCTGTTTGGAGCATCGTAATTGGCCGCCAGTTCTCGATTCTGTTTTTTTCCCCCTTCTTGTGAATCAGCTTGATAATTCCATTATTTATACAAGAAGGAAGAGCACCAAATTTTAGCGCTTCTTGCCAAACCATCCGAAGAGGGGTGGCAACCACCAGCTTGAAGGATTTAAAAAACTCGTTAGTGAGTCCGTCGGGTCCCGGGCTTTTACCGAGAGGGAGGGCATCAATGACCTCAATGATTTCTGATTCAGAGATCGGGGCATGAAGCAGGGAGTGGAGGTTGGGTGGGATTCTCCGGGGGGAAACCCTAGAAATGGCAGCCATGCAGTCCCTTCTATGGTGGGAGAGGGGGTTCGAGGTTCCTAGGAGTCTCGTGAAGTGCCCTTCGATGATGCCTAAATTATCTTCTTCCGAGTTGCATACATTTCCATGTGGGTCTAGCAGTAGGGGAATCGTCTCTCTGTTGTGTTTCCTTTTAAGGATACTGCACATCTCTTTGGTGGGATTGTCGGCTTTTCCAGCCCACCACTCCTTGAAGAAGATTTGCAAGTTTTTCCTTTGTATTTCTTCCTCGTATCTCAACGCTGCTCTGATTTTTCCGAGACCTTTCTGGGCTTGGTGTTTTCCTTTGTTCACTTCCTCCTCGAGTCGCCAGAGTCTGTGGTAAAGCGCTTCCCTACGAGCCCGCCGCACTGTCTCGAGCATCTTCTTAGTTCTGATCATGATCTTGCGAGACTTGTCGACCGCACTTTTCCAGCACTTGGCTGGGGCCAAGCCAGAGGCGAACGCCACCTTCCACACATCGGCAATCTCTTGATGGATGGAGGGGAGAGAGAAAGTGGAAGCGTTGGCATGGAACCACGGAGCCTTGTGGGTCCTGTTGGAAGGTTGAAAAGTGATAACGATCGGGTAGTGATCAGAGATGGTGAGGTCAATACGTTGCGTGATGGAAGGGTGGCCCCACAGATGAGTAAAACTCTGAGAGATGTAGCATCTATCAAGTCTAGCTTTCCTCAGATCCTCGCCTGCTTGGAGATTCGACCAGGAAAAGCCATTCGAGTCTTTGAATTCGACCAGATCCAAGTGGAGTTTGGTCATGTCCCACGTTTCTTTCTCCCGACTGTCGATGACCCTGCCCTTGCCCATCCATCTGTCCATAGGGTCCTCCACCATGTTGAAGTCTCCACATATAAGCACGTTGTGGGGAAGCGAGTCAAGAGAAGTCCAAGTGTTCAGCCTCTCCAAATCCCCGTTAGGGGCGTACAAAGAAACCATAGTAACACAGAGGGGAGCACCAAAGGAAACCGCAATCCAGCGGTGATTTACATCTTCAATGGAGTTCTCAAGCTTTTCAAGCCAGGGTTGTTTAACACCGATAGCCGTTCCACCGGACCCCCGCTGGTGCTTTGTTGGGATCCACACATGGGCCGAGGAAACCTGTCTGAGCCGTTTCAGAAGGTCTTCTCCGTCAATTTTAATCTCTTGAATGCATATAATGTCTGGTTTTAAGCTAATGTCGCGGAGCCATTGACCAATGATGGCCGCTCTTGAGGGGTCGGTTAGCCCCCTAGCATTTAGCGAGATGACAATCATTTTTGTATTGATCCCTCTTTGCGGGAGGGAGCCTTGTCCTTTCTTCTCTTGGCTTCATCTTTCTTTTTCGCTGGGATCTGATCCCGACTTAGAAATCGGTTCTTATGGGGGCTTTTCCAGGGTAACTCCAACGGCTGTTTCCCTTTGCGGGATGCCCCCCGCTGGGGAGAATTGGGCCCCGTGCTCGGCAACGTTTCCGGGATCGTCGATCCAATGATGGAACTTTCACTATCCATGTTGTCTTCATTATTAGTAGTGAAACCATCTTCTTTGCTTGTAGTGTAGCCCTCTTGGGGGGTTTCTTTGTTGTCAGGGATCTCTAGGACTTCGTCGTAGTTGTCTACCTCAGGTGGCTTCCCACCTGGGTAGTCGAGCTCGTTGATCTCCTTTCCAAGATTGCAATACAAATTGCTGTGTGGGGTAATTGGCAAGTTGTTCCTCTCACCGTTGGCCCTCGGACTTCTTTTCCTTCTTCTTCTAACTTCAGTAAAGCCATCGGCATCAGCTTGTGGATTGAGGAGGCCCTTGCCTTCCCCTTCCTTGGTCAAGTGGGTCAAATCGTCAAAGTTGTCTTGAGCAGTTTTGGAGGCTTCTTGAAATCGCTTGTTTTTTTGCCTGAGAGGGCAGTCTTTAATCCTGTGACCTTGCTGGCCACAACGAAAGCACGCATTGGGGAGGTTTTTGTAGGTGATATCCTGCTCCCAAACATCTCCTTCGCCCATGTCCACTTTGATCGTTGATGGAAGCGGCGAACTGAGGTCAGCCTCGACGTAGATTTGTGGGTGCCATCTAGCATTGAACGAGTGTCTTGCACCCTCATAGATGAGACCACCAATGTCTTCTCGTGAAGCCAACGGCTTGCCGATAGGGGAGACTATGTCCCACACGAAGTTGTACAAGAAGTATGGGAGGTTAGGGAGCTCAACCCAAAGAGGGTACCGAAGTGATTTCGATTTGTCGGGGGTAAAGTCCGGGGACCATCTGAATAAGCACAGGGTCGTCCGACCGAGCTGCCAGGTGCCAACGCTTAGGGCTTGGAACGCCATCTCTTCATTTTCAAAGACTAGCAGCATGTGGTTTGCTGGTAAGAACTGGCATTTGCTGACAATTAGTCCTCGAGGGAACCACTCTTTTCGAAGCCATTGTCGCACGATTTCGAGCGGGGGCCTAGGGCCAAACACTTGGCCGACGAGGCAAACTTTCTTGAGCTCCTCCTGAGCAGTCAGAACTGCGGGTCTACTGAGGGACACGATGGGGGATTCAACACTTTCGGATGCCCCAGGGGCGGCACATGACCCCCCCTCCAGCAGAGCGGCCAGAGTGCCGGTCTCCCCAGGGGGGGGGGGGCCCGATTACTTTTCACGAGAGAGGACGAAGCCACATCCATGGCCGAAGGAACTTGCACCACTTTTAATTTTCAATGCCTAGCGGCAAGACCCTCCAACATAGAGAGAAAGCAGACCACAGACAAGGAAAAAACCCCCCCACCGATCACATCGCATCCAAATACTCCGCTTTTCAGGGAAAAACAAAAAGGCCAAAAACCCCACAAAAGAGGGGAGCACACATCTACTTTTTTGAAACTTTTCTAATTTCCTTTTTCTTCTTTTTTCTTCTCTTTTTTTTTTTCTTTTTCTTTCTTTTTTTTTCTCTTTTTTTTTTTCTTCTTCTTCTTTTTTTTTTTTCTTCTTCTTCTTCTTCTTTTTTTTTTTCTTTTTTTTCTCTTCTTTTTTCTAATTCAAGCTATGAAAACCTTCCAAACAGGTGGCTTGGCGGAGGAAAGGAACCAATTTTTTCGAACAAAAAAATGACTTGCTTCAGAAACAGCGAGTCAATCCAGCGTACAGCTGTCGGGCGATGGACACACGTGACCGCTCCCAGTCAATCAGTCGTTGACCCGCCAGTCGAACGAGGCCCGCCTGCCGATCGTGACCCGCCAGTCAATCAATCGTTGAAACGATACCCGCCAGTCGAGCGAGAACCAGTCAAACAATCGTTGAACGATACCCGCTCCCAGTCACACGTGGCCGCTCCCAGTCAATCAATCGTTGAACGATACACGTGGCCGCTCCCAGTCAATCAGTCGTTGAACGAGACCCGCCAGTCGAGCGAGACCCACGCGCGATGGACACCCACCGACTGACAGCCGGTCAGTCGTCGAATGAAGACAGTCCGTCGGTCGAGCGGCCGCAGTTGCGATGGACGCCTACAGGCGAGAACGCGGAACACTTGATTTCTCCGACAGCGCCGCGTCCGTCGTCATTTCCGCCATCGTCGCCCAGAGCGCTCTCACCAAGTTTCCGCCATCTTCTCCGACAGCGCCGCGTCCGTCGTCATTTCCGCCATCGTCGCCCAGAGCGCTCTCACCAAGTTTCCGCCATCGTCGCCCTATTAAGGATGATCTGCTAGCTTTCAAATCTTGGTTTTCTGTTGTATTTCTTGGTGTCATTTTTATAAGCCATTGTTCTTTAGTTATGACCTTGAGAGCACTAATGGAGTCCTCCAAAGAAAAAGAAGAAAATAGCTATTGCATAGATAGTGGATATGTTTGACATACAAGCCCCCACTTTTCCAACTATTTTTAATCCATTGTCGCAAAGCTTTCTTGGCTAGCCTAGGATCGTGACAGAACCCTATGAGTACCCTATGGCATAATCAATTTTTCCATATATCTAGGGAGTTAAGATCGTTTGCCATAGGATTTTTCCAGATATCTAGGGAGTTAAGATCGATTACTAGAGTAGCATCTTTTGATTCTTCAAAATGAGGATCAACGTTAAGACCATGAACATTTTCCCCTTGACTAATCTTCTCCTTAGCCTTATTTTCATAAGGAGGGCTAAAGAAGTGACCTAATGAAGGACCAACATTATATAAAGGATTGAAAGTACGAGTTCCAACCTTCGTTGCATCCACGAAAGATTTGGGGGAGGGGGAGGGGAGGGGGAGAGGAAGAGGAACCTACACCAAACTGGGCCTTTTATTGAACTCCATGCTGGACTTCTTTGTTGTTCAGGGGGGCGTATTCAGAAATACACCAGCCAAACCAACGCCTTACAGACCATCGATAGATTCAACATGATGCACGGTCATCCTCGACACACCATTCCATCTCTCATGGTTAGAGAACATAATCCACCTTGGAAAATCAGCTGATCTGCCAACGTCGTGCCTTAGAGATGAAGTGCCCACTTCTGAGACAGGAGGCATTGGTGATGTCTTGAAGCAACATAGATTCTTCAAGCACAAGAGGCGTAGCACAATCGTGGGACTCACAAGGAGCACAAAACAGAAAATACTCGAGCGCGAATGCAGACTACAACTCGGACTAAGCCCTAGTCACAATAGGGCTACTCGAGAAGCCCTGCTAAGACCATCACATTAAAAAACCTATTCGACAAAGGCCATCGTGCATATTCAGTTGATTTCAAAATTAAACAATTCATTTGCGTTTTTGTTCTTAATAAACGAAGTTTGGCAATAGCCTACTCTTCCAAATCTTACTTAATAGGAAAACAATTGTACAAGTGAAATCTTACTTAATAGGAAAACAATTGTACAAGTGAATGGGCATAGCACCCATGGGACCCCACGAATCCCACAAAGGAGGGTTGCTTAAGAATTGTTAGAAAACATCACAAAGAAGGTTGATAACCCTTTTGTTCCCCTTATGGAAGGCCCACTTGCTTTTAATCTTGTTCTAAAAAAAACACTTTATGATGTCTAAAAGATGGGGATTCAGTCCAAGCCCATGTAGCCTAGTGGTTTAACGCCTTAAGTCTCTAGGAGGAAGTCTTGGGTTCAAACCTTGGCTGGACATATCTATGAGTTCCTCAAAGAAGGGTGCCTCTACCTTACAAGGTTGGGTGTATGAGTATGTTTCCAATTTATTGTACTCTCAAAAAAAAAGCTAGAGGATTCTTGCAATTGAAAATTTTAGCACTTGAGAGAAAAATAAATTTTATGATCAACCATTCCTTAAGAGGGCTACCAAAATTGGTTGCACATCATAGCTTGTAGGAGGTATGTTATTCCACCCAAAAGCTAGCATATGATTAACAGTAGTGGACCTGCAGTTTTAGCACACAACATCAACAAAATCCTCCTATTGTAGGCAATGTCTTTGGTTTCCAACCCAATACAGGTAACCCTAGTCCTTCTACAGATGAGAAAGGTAAAAAAAAGTTGATAGCAAGATGGAAGAGGAAACAAACAAGGAAGGAAATACTGCTAACAACCTAAATGTCGACAGTGAGGGGTATGACAGAGATGATAGAACTCTCACTATTGATAGAGACATGCTAAGTCAATGGCACAATCACTTATATGATAAATTCTTAGTTGGCCTTTGTTACGAGCCAAGGAGAGCTCATGAAACCCTTAAGACTTGGTTGAAGGCTCAATGGGATAATAAGGGACATAGAGTTAATCATGTGCAGTACTTGCCCAATAATTTTTATTTGTTTTTTTTTATGACTCTAAGAGCACTCTCCAAATCCTTGTAGAGGGGAATTGGCTTATTAAAAAGACACCTTCTTCATTGTTCAAATGGCACCCTTGTTTTAATCCGAGGGGCCCTAAACCTACCAATGTGCCTGTTTGGATAGAATTTTTGAACTTACCCATCAAATTTTACCCGTGGGATAGATCAGTTTTGTAGGATGATAGGGAAGGTGATTGGACAAAAGTCTAGGAGTGGTTTTAATCCTAAATGGGATCCTTAGCTCCTAGTGGAAGTTGATATTTCCAAAGATCTAAAAACTTCACTCATCATTGAAGACAATGATGACAAGGACATATGATCAGAGAATGCCCCCTACTGTATCTGAAAGATGATACTTCTACGCCAACTAATAAGCAAAATTACATGAAAGATACCATTGATACTGGGAACACCAAAAGTAAACAGGAATCCTCAGGGAATGGTTTTAGGAAGGTTGTCCACAAAACTAAAAGGAAATAGAACTCGTTAAATAAGAATAATGTTGTCCTTCATAATATTAGCAATCCATTTCTTGTGTTGAGGATGAGAGTGATGATACAGATGTGGTTTTTAAAGATGCTGACCCTATTCCTTTAGATGAACATGATAAGCCAAGTACAAGAGATGTGGACACATCTGAGGGGAAGGATCACAATGTTTCTCCCTCAATCCACCAAAAGGGCACAAGTACTTCTTCCCAATGCTCCTCCTTGACTCATGAAGCTCTTGAAATAGAACAGCAGGAGGAGGTAGTTTTCTTTACCCAACTTAATTAGCATGATCAAAACAACTTGACCAGGTTTAAAAAGGTTGGCAAGATCAATGATGATTAGACAGGTAATGTATTTATCTCTAAAATCAATGGCAAAAGTAAGTCCAAGAGGAAAGAAACTATGAAGATTTCTAGTTCAGCTCTTAAATCGACCAAAAACCATTGAGAATCATTTGTTGTTTGTTCTGTTTCTTAAGTTTTTTTCATCATTGTTATAAAACTTTTAGCTATGGATGTCTTAAAAATGGTTTCTTTTAATATCAAGGGAATCATTGATCCTATGACTCGTGACAAGAAAAATGTTTAACCAGTGGTTAGAGAGTCCTCCTCTGTTCCTGATGTCATCTGTCTGCAAGAAATAAATTTGGTTTCAATCTTCTCACTAATTTAAGTATAGCTTCCAATAGTCATAAATGGTTTTACACTAACCATGCATAGGGAAGGGGAGCTGTTGCCATTGGTATCTCCCAAGTGCTGGCTCATCTAGTGGATAATGTTCAGGTTAGTTATAGCATTCAATGGGTGGCCATTTCATGTAGGTATCTTTTAAACTTAACTATAGTTAACGTTTAGCCTCCAATAATTTTATCAACAGATCTGTTTGCTGGTTTAAACTTTTGGCCTTGTTCGAGGAGGTGATTTTAGCTTGGGACTATAATATGGTTCTTAATCCTGAAGATAGGACTGGTAATACGGATAACATTCTGCAAGGAAGAGAAAAGTCATGTTGGATTAACCTTGTTACTACTCTTAAATTGATTGACTCCTTTCTTGGTTCTGGGCATACTTGGCATAAAAAAAGTCTTTCCTACCCTTTTTCTGCTCAGGTCGATCATTGTTATATGAGTATCAATAGCTTTAATGGTTTGTCGAATCATACTTGCACCAATGACCCATCCTTGCTCATGTCGGATTACTCCCCCCTCGTTATCCATTCTTTTAGGAATACCCCTATGTATAGGGTTGGATGGCCCCACTATGACATCTCACTACTGAAATTACCATTTATTAAAGAGCAGATCAGTAGTATTTTTAATAGGAATTTTTACAACTCCCTTCTTAACCCCTTTATTGCTTGGGAGAAGTCGGTTAAGGATACCCAAAGTATCTTTGTCAAGTACAAGTCCAATAGAAAGCAAATTAGGATAAAAAGAAGGATGATGGTAATCCATGAGATAGAGTTAATGAAAAATATTGACTTGGACCCTTTGACTAAACTGAAGAATATTTATTACCTTCAAGAAAGATTGAAATATGAGGATTATCTCTTGGCTAGTGGTATTCTTGCTTCCTTTAGGGAATTTTGGCTAGTAAGGTTGAAAAACCCAATAAGCACATGTTTGATCTTATGAAAAAGAAAAAAGCTAGAGACTTTGTTCCACTTCTTAAAAGGTGTTCAGGAGATGATGTTGTTTCTATGAAGGAGAACTTAGAGGAGGTTGTTAGCTTCTTTATGACTGTTTTCTTTAGGCCTCCCAAGAGAGGGGAGAACCTCTAGAGATCCAAAGCCCGTATTGCCATAAAGAGAAAGAAAATGATCTCTCAAGCCTTGGCCACTATCTTGGACTTTCCCTTCTCTGCAGGAGAGGTTAGATAAACCATTTATAAATTGAACCTTGTAAAACACCTGGTATTGATGGTATACCGAATGAATTCTTTCAAGAGCTTTCTGATGTAATGGTGCCCGTTGTTCTCTTGGTGGGACAAGAAGCTATTAGAAAAGGGAGTATCTCTGTTTTCATCAATACTGGGGTGATTAAATTGATTCATAAAAAAGGTGCCAAGGATGATCTTAATAATTGGAGACCTATCTCTTGTCTGACTACTTTATATAAGATTTTTGCTTCTACCCTTGCTAGGTGACTCAACCCCATTATAGATAACATTATTCTTCCAAAACAGAAGGGATTTATTAAAGGTAGATACATCTTGGATGCCATTATATCCATTTGGGAAAGGATTGAATATGCTAAAGAGATCGATACTGATGTTTGACAAAGCCTTGATGTTTCCATAGAACATAGATGGGCTTAGATTATGGAGAAATTCAAGAACAAAGTTTTTCATTGGATGGGGATGCAACATTCGTTTTCTGAGAGGATTTTTGTTCTGAAATTTTATCTTCTTCCTTATCTAACTTTTTTCTTTGCTTGTTGGTAGCCTACTAAGAAGCAGATTACTCAAGTTGTTTCTCTTGCTAGGAGATTTTTGTGGGGAGGGACTCCTCATTCCAGCAAAATCCCAAAAGTCTCCTAGAATACTTGTTGTATGAAGTAGGAAGAGGGAGGTCTTGGTCTAATATGTCCATCAAAAATGGCTACAGAAATGGCTAGCAAATGGATATTAGGAGCTACTGAGTCATGTGATTTTTGGGCTTGTTTAATTAAAAGGAATATACATAGGTTCCACATTAAAGGTCATAAAAATTGGACTAATATAGATCTTTGGAATGTTGTTGTCTTCTCCTTCCCTTTCATCCCTAAGGGTAGCTCTCTAGTCTGCTCATTATGGAATGCCTGGTTGAAAATAAAAAAGGATTATTCTATTCGTGATGTGTTCTCTAATAATTACTGGTTTATTATGCATGACTCTTTATGGTGTAGCTGGCCTGATACTTCCCCTCTATCCATGAGAAGCAACAAGTATAGAAAAGAGAGATTTACTAACTGGTTGTCTATTTGCACGACTAATTCTGATGGTGATTTGGTTGACCTCCTTGACAGGCTGGGGATGTCCTTAGAGTGCAAGAATATAATTTTGGATAAGAAAGCTTGGCTTATTGAAAAATTGTCTCTTCATACTGATTACAGGCCCCTCAATATTCTCCAAGTTGCTGAGGATATGTACCTGAAATTCAAGAGGTCTTACAACTCCATTAACAACTTCGTCCCCAGGCTCAATAGGATTTGGAAGGTCCAATGGAATGCACATCAATGGGGCTACAGATTTAAGCTCCTCTAGGCTTTTCCTACCACTCTCAAGGAATCTCTACTCTTGTGGATGATTCTTCACTAGGGATTATGGATTGGAAGCAAAGCTAGGAGGTTTAAGATCACTGCTGGTCTCTCTCATCTCTATGGCTGTGTGGAAGAGCTAGAACATATCTTTTTGCTTTGCCCTACATCTGGAAGATACTGGAAGATTCTTCATATGTTTTGCAATATTCATGGGATCCCCTCTCTAGTTGGAAATGACATCCTCATTGGCAACAACAACAGACTTGATGTTGGAATCTCGCAAATTATCAGAGCTCAGATCCTCTGGTTTATTTGGAAACAAAGAAATGAAGTCCTCTTTTTCTGAGAAACCTAAAGATTTCTTGTACGACTGTCTTAAAAAAGTTCGATATAATATCAAGAATTGTATGGCATAGATGAATGAAGCCCCTATTTGTACCCCCTCTTGGCTAGCATTTTATAATAATCTTCACTACAGAAAGTGGAAGAATGAATGGCTCTCCCTCTACTGAGTTAAAAAGTTGAGCCTTATGGTCTTCTTACATTCTCTGATGTAAATTTTCCCCTTTCTCTAGGGTGTCCTCGATTGTGGGTTGTATTTTCTCTTAATTTATTTTCCTTTTTGTTGTTGTTCAAGAAAAAAAATGGTGGCACACCTTTCTTTGGAGATCTTCGAGACGGTCTCACTCATGTCACATGTGAGACGTTCAAACCCACAAAACGCATAAACCAACAAGAGGGACACCAAGAAGATTGCCAGAACACGTTTATATTCGATTAGCAACTCATGTTGAAGAAGGCAATGAGAGCTTGGTATGAGGAGTACTAGTACCCCTCATAGTTGCGCACAATTAGGCGCCACAGGGCATACCCCCAAGCACTGAAAAGGGCTGGATAGAAATACAAGGCTGTGACATCCTCCCCCGGCTTAAAGAGCTTGGTGTCCTCAACAAGCGGGTTCGGGTCTTACAAAAAGTTGGTGTGTTTACAAAATTTGGGAACATTACATGGGGCTTATAGCCAAAATGGCTTAAGAGTGGCGGTAATATTTTTGATCCCGTAAAATAGCTTCTGCCTTGAACTGGTTCTCGCCGTCGTGCAACACCGGGATCTCGCGTCCATACTTTGAGTCGGCTTTGAACCGCTTGAGAAGGTTAACATGAAAGGCATTGTGAAATTGCACGTTGTCGGGAAGCTCCAAGCTATAAGTGACGTCATTGATCCGCTTCTCCACTTTGTATGGTCCATACTAGCGATGGTTGAACTTCTGCGTGATGTTCTTTGGCAGGGTGATATTCCGTGCGCTGACGAGGACAAGGTCGCCGACTTGAAATTCTTCGTCGGGCCTTCATTTCTTGTTTGCGTAGCGAGCAATGCGTGCTTTGCTTCTTTGCAAGCTGGACTTTGCCTCTTCCAACTTTGTTTTCCACTGATCCAAGAAGGCCCCGCAGTCGGGGTCGTTTGTTGCAAGTGTGGAGTCTTGCGTGAGAGCCAATGGCGTGATTACCTCCTTGCCGGTCGCCAACTCGAATGGGGTCATCTTCGTGCTTGAGTGGACGGAAGCGTTGTAGTGAAACTCTAGAATGTCTAAGTGCTTCGCCCAGTCCTTTTGATTGGTTCTAACATAGTCTTGGATATAATCTTCAATTGTCTGGTTGACGCGTTCTGTTTGCCCATCGGTTTGTGGGTGGTAAGCCGAGGAGAACCTAAGTTGTGTCCCCAAGATGCAGAAAAGCTCTGTCCATAGCCGGCTTAGGAAGCGTCCGTCCCGGTCCGACACGATGGCCAAAGGTAAGCCGTGATAATTCACGATGTGCGTAAAGAAGAGATGAGCCACGGCCTTGGCGTTGAGCGGTGGTTTGGCTGGGATAAAGTGTGCTTGCTTTGTGAAGTAGTCCACCACAACGAAGATGATGTTGAAACCTAAAGACAGTGGGAGTTCGGTTATGAAGTCCATGCTGATCATGTCCCACGGCCGGTTCGGAATCAGGAGAGGTTGCAGAAGGCCGGCGGGCTTCACTCGATCTTGACGGACTAACTGACACGTCTGGCATGTTTCCACATATTCTTGAACCTGTGCCTTCATGCGGGGCCAATAAAAGTGTTTGTGGAGCATCTCGAAGCTGCGGTTTTGACCTCCATGGCCGGCCACTTTGCAATCATGTGCCTCCCACAGCAGCTCTTTGCGTAGCTCTAAGTCGTTCGGTACATATATTTTTCCTTTGCGATGGAGGATGCCTTCTTGTAGGGTGTAGCGACTCGGGGCCTGGGCCGTTTGCATCTCCTGAAGTATGTCTTGGACTTGGGCATCCTGTGCCTGTGCGCGTTGAATTCTGCCTCTCAGGTCGGATGAAACTGTGGACATCGCCTGGAGCTCGGGTCTTCGACTAAGTGCATCTAGCATGACGTTTTGCTTGCCCGGTTTGTGGATGATCTCGAGGTCAAACTCGGCAAGGAAATCTTGCCATCGGGCTTGCTTCGGGCTTAACTTGGGTTGAGAGGTGAAGTACTTCAAAGAGATGTTGTCCGTGAAGACTTTTGTGTGTTTGTCCAGGACATAGTGCCTCCACTTGCGTAGACAGTGTATGACAGCTAACATTTCTTGCTCATGTGTGCTCCATCTGAGTTCGGGGCCAGTGAGTTTGTGCGACTCATAAGCAATGGGTTGCCCATCTTGTAAGAGGACCCCTCCGATGGCCGAACCCGATGCGTCCGTATGAACTTCGAATGGTTTGTCGAACTTGGGGAGTTTGAGCACCGGGGCATTGCACATAGCAACCTTCAACGCTTCGAAGGCCTCTTCCTCGTCCATTCCCCACTTGAATGGCTCCTTTTCTTTGATCAACTCCAAGAGCGGCGCCGCAATCTTGCTGAAGCCTTGGATGAATCGGCAGAGAAATTGGCAAAAGCCTATGAATTCACACTTCTTTGACGGTCTTTGGGGGTGCCCATTTGAGCACAGCTTCTACTTTTTGGGGGTCGGCATGGAGGCCGAGTTCGGAAACGATGAACCCCAAGAATTCCACCTTCTTCATACAAAACTCGCACTTGCTCGGTTTGCCAAAAAGCCGGCGTTGCCGCAAGCATAATAGGACAACCCAAACGTGCTCGTAGTGCTCCTCCAATGTGCGACTATAGATAAGTAGATCATCAATGTAAATGATGAGGAAGAGATCGAGCATGTCCCGAAAGCCGTCGTTCATCTCCCGACAAAAGGTGGTCGGTGCACCTGTAAGTCCGAATGGCATGACGAGCCACTCATAGCTGCCGTAGCGTGTGCGGAAGGCCGTTTTCTCGATGTGTTCTTGTGCGACCCGAATTTGATGGTACCCGGAATGAAGGTCTATGCATGTGAAGTATCGCGCCCTGCCGAGGCGATCTAGTAGTTCCTCCATCACCGGGACGGGGTACTTGCTCTTGATTGTGCCTTTGTTAAGCGCGCGGTAGTCGATGCATAGGCGGAGGGAGCCGTCTTTCTTGTTCACAAACAGGACGGGGGCTCCGTAAGGTGAGCTACTTGGTCGAATGTACCCTTGGTCTTCAAGTTCATGTAGCTGCCATTTGAGCTCTTGGAGGTCCGTCTCATTCATTTGATAAGGGGCTCGTGAAGGGGGCGGGTGATCCGGGAGTGTGTCAATCCGATGTTGGACATTGTGTAAAGGCGGGAGACCGGGTGGGAGGGTGTCTGTAAGCACATCTGTGAATTCTTCCATTAGCATTTGGAAACTTGGATGCCCAATCTTTGAGACGTCAATCGGCTTCGGTCCTGTTTCCTTTGCCACCGGCCTAAGGACACATAGGTGAGCTATTCCGCCTTGATAAACTGCCCGTCTGAACTGCTTATGAGATAACGGTGATGGTGTGTGCATTGAGGTTGAGGCCCGGGCGTGTGCTTTCTCTTTGCCTTTGCGTGTCAGCTTTGGCTCTCTTGGTTCGCTGTCAGATGGCTCGTCTGCGTGAGGGGCCCGGACGCGGTTGCAGTCAACGACAAGAGCTTGCTCATTCTTATCAAGAAGTACTTTGTCTACCCCTTTGCCGAAGAAGGAGATCATGTGTTTGTCCATAAACTCGAGGCCTAGAATGACTTCAAACGTTTCCATCGGTATAATGAGGAATTTCAGGTGGCCGAACCACTGGCCTAACGTGACCGGGACACCGTCGGCATACCGACTATCCACAATCCCCAACTTCAAGAGAACTTAGATGTTCATTACACTCTTAACAAGAGATGGTGCCTTTCTTGGACCAAACTTCGATGGGAACTAAAATTCATGTCTATTTGGCACCCCCTAATTGAGATCAAAAAGTCCGTTCTCATGTGGTAGATCTTGCATAAAGATATCTAGTCAATGCAAGGGCTAACAAAATCTGTCGTGTGTTGCCATGGTGCAAGCATTGTCATCGATGCATCGAAGATTTAGCTCATCTATTCTTAGATTGCCCCAAGTCCCATGTTATCTGGCATCACGTGACCCGGATATTGAGACTCCCGAACCAAATCAATTGGCAACATGTGCTCTTGGGTGAGGTGGTCGGATGCTCATCGAGGCTGTGGAATGCCATAATGGGAGAGACCCTTTGGAAGATTTGGAGGGAGCGTTGTGCTGTCAATTTTGGCCAAACTCCTAAGGAATGGTCGATATAGAAATCCTTCTTTCTTCTAAGTAAAAGAATCTCCCGAGATAAGAGATCTCCAGCATTGAGAAATCACTCTATTTATCTCCTCGAAAACAACAAACTGAAACCCAAATGGGTCCCACATGAGGGTGATGATAGATTTACCCGCCTCATTTGTAATGCCCTCTAGCTTGCCATACTCCTCCCCTGCATTGTGGGATTTGGGGGATCCCATGGGCACTAGTCCCATTCACTTGTAACTTTTCTTCTTTATTTTAATTTTAATTAAAGTCCGGGAGAATAGGATAAGGTTGAATTTCCTTTTATTAAAAAAAAAAACCCAATACCGGTTGGTAGGCGTCTATCGCGCTCCTCACATCCATCGTGGACTTTGTGTTCATCGCAGCCACGTGGGTCCAGATGTGTGCTCCTCCTCGCGATTGACGTACAGTCCAAAGCTGGAACTAGCAAATGTGTTTACTTCAATAGGTCATTGGTTCCCGAAGGAGATGCTTGGAGTTAAAGAGGGTGAAGAGTGAGTAATAGCCTAGAGTTTTATTTATAAAATGAAGTTCGGCCTTGGCTTATTCTCCCCGACTTTAATTAAAATAAATAAGAAAAGTTAGAAGTAAATGGGACTAGTGCCCATGGGACCCCCCAAATCCCACAATGCAGGGGAGGAGTACGGCAAGCTAGAGGGCATTACAAATAAGGTAGACAAATCTATCATCTCGCTCATGTGGGACCCATTTGGGTTTCAGCTTGTTATTTTCGAGGAGATAAATACAATGATGTATAAACGGTGGAGATCTCTTATCTCGGGGGATTCTTTTACCTAGAAGAAACAAGGATTTCTCAATCGACCATTCCTTTGGAGTTTCACCAAAATTGATAGCACATCGCTCCCTCCAAATCTTCGAGAGAGTCTCACCCCTGATGGCATTCCACATCCTTGATGAGCAACCAACCATCTCACCCAAGAGTGCCTGTTGCCAATTGATTTGGTTTGTGAGTCTCAAAACCTGCGTCACGTGATGGCAGATAACACGAGACTTGGGGCAATCGAAGAACAGGTGAACTAAATCTTCGATGCACCAATGGCAACACTTGCACCATGGAGGCACACCACAAATTTTGTTAGCCCTTGCATTGGACGAGATACCCTTATGCAAGATCTTCCACATGAGAAGGGACTTTTTGATCTCAAGTAGGGGGTGCCAAATAGACATGAACTTTAGTTCCAAACAAAGTTTGGTCCAATAAACGCACCACATCTTGTTAAGGGTGTGATGAACATCTAAGTTCTCTTTGAAGTTGGGGATTCTCGATAGTTTCTTACCATTGCTCCATTTGAGGCCCTCCAGGCAAGGAAGATCTTGTCCGTAGAGAAGGCAAGTAGTTAAGCGGTCCCAAGCTAGACACCTGTCTCGAAAAAGAGTCCATTCCTCGAGGGTAACTCTATGTCTCGGTTCTAAGTCTTTGAATCTGATCCATTGGCCGGTCTCTTGTTTCTAGAGCTATTTCGACTGTTTGAACCCCTTCTTCAATAGTCCCTTAGCAATTTGGAGGTTTCGAGACTCCCCCCCCCCCTAATGCCGATGATTGGGAACTAGATAGAGTCGTTTTGTCTTATCCTAGCTGCCCACTTCCACTCATCACTGATTCTGATGAATTGTTTGCCTTGTTCCAACTCTCCCATAAGGAACACACGAGGCTAGAAGCTTTAGGGGACACCGGGTGGGGGGAGAACAAAAGCGTGAGGATCCCTAAGTCCTTCCAACCAGGATGGCCAACTAAGGTAAGGTCTTTCATGTTTGTGAAGATAAATTTAGCCCAAGAGGACTCACGATTGCTCCAACCTTTGATAAAGGACTTTGCCCCCAACTTGTCAGCCAACCCAGCAATATCCAAAATACCCAAGCCCCCCGAGTCTTTCAAGCTAATGCGAGTTTCCCATTTGATTTTGGGAATCCCCCTCCTGTTGGGGTCCTCAGTCCATAGGAAGTTCCTGCAAATTCTTTCCACTTTGGCCAACTCTTTCTCCTTAGATCTCCAACATGAGATAAAGTAAATAGTCGTTGAAAGCATAAATGTGTTAACAACCATTGCACGCCCTGCCAAGCTGACTTGCATACCTTTCCAATGATTTAGTTTGCTATCCAATTTGGATAGCATCGAGTTCCATCGTTGGTCCATTGAGATGTTGAAGCCCATCGGAATACCGAGGAGACAGAAGACTTGACCTCTAGGGATAACTTGACATCCTTGATCTAACAACAATTGGGGTGGAGGTCCATGGATTGCTTTGAAAGCAGTTTTAGCATGGCTGATTTTTGAACCTAACACCACACAAAAGATGTTGAGGCAACTCCAGAACACCTCAATGCTATTCATATTGTTATGTATAAAGGCATTCATGTCATCGACAAAGAGTCTCACAATCATTTGGCCGTGATCTAGAGGTAGGGAGAGACCCTTGAGATTGCCAGCATCCATGTGATGCTTTAATAGGCGATTGAGGCCATCCGAGGCAATAGCGAAGAGTAATGGAGCCAGTGGGCAACCTTGCTTGATAGATCTTTTTAAACGTATGGGCTCAGAGAGCTTACCGTTGATATTTATTCTTGTTGAAGCATTTCCGAGAAGCTCCTTGGTTTTAATAGCCTATAGTTGAAGTCTCATAGATCTATTGTTTTCATGGGAGGCCTTCGGATTTTTTATCGTATTACCCCTATCCTCCACCTTGAAGATCTCCATTAACTGTGGAGAGGGTAAGATTTGGGTACAAGAGGTTAGTTACAAGAATTTGCCCAATGCATGCTTCCGTTGCGGGCAACAAGGTCATAGGATCAAAGATTTCCCTATTAAACTAGATGGGGCCCCGAATCCTTTCCCTCAACTTAGCACTCGGGTTCATCCCCCTCCGATGGAGGAAGAAGAGGGCACTCGTGTTGCAGAGAGGGACTCAGAAGGATTCACCGAACTAAGACGTAGGAGGAAAGCTAGCCCTCGAAGATCAGTAACAAGGAACATTACAACCATTGCTCCTTCGAATAGCATGTAGTGTAACGTAGAAAAGGAGATTAATGAGGTTGACCTCCTAGGGGATAACCATTATGAAGAAGATCCTGCTAATAATACCCTTGGGTGCTCTACCAGCAAAGAAGACAACCAGGAAGATTACACCACGAGTAAAGAGGAAGGCTTCACTACTAGCAACGAAGATAACCCAGACAGTAAAAGCTCCTTCCTTGGTCCTACTCTTCTGGTTTGCATGCCAAGCTTACCGCAACCAAAGTCAAAGCTTAAAGGGAAACAACCGTCGGGATGCCTTGGAAGAGCCCCCTAAAGAGTAGGTGTGAGGCTTTCCTCAAAGAAGACATGCGAATGATGTGTGTGCCACTCTCCTCCCATCCATTTATATCCTCTTGTATCTAAAATAGCAATGATCTGGAATGATCTAGCATCGCCATGTGGCCAGCATGCAACACTCATCCCCACTAACCATCAAATATCTTAGAATTTACCCCTCAGATTAGGACCTTGGTTAACTAGCCCTCGTCCCACACACACAAGGAATGGTCTCTATAGACCAATGTCTGACACTCTCTCCCCCTTCTAAAGATCATTGTCCTCAATGATCAATGAGGGAAAGTACTTGCGAACCAGAGTTGCTGATTCCCAAGTAGAGTCAGTAAGTGGTAATCCTCTCCAGGCTACGAGATACTCTTAGATGACACGATTCCTTAACCGTTTCTGTCTCCTATCTAGTATTCTTTTTGGAGAATGATCTGCTCTATCAGTTTCCTACAAAGAAACAATACCCTCTATTAGATTATCCTCCCTAGCTATATACTTTCTTAGATGGACTCTGCAATCTGGAGGAAGCTCTAATCAGTATGCAACATCACTCAACTTCTTTACTATCTTCCAAGGTCCACAATACCTTCGTGATAGCTTACTGCACTTCCCTGTGGACAATGAAGTAGATCTAGCTGGTACCTGAAGGAAGACTCGATCTCCTTCCTCAAAAGATCTAGGAGATCTTTTCTTATCAGCATATTCTTTTGCTCTATCAGCTGCTTGCTACATCTTGGCTTTAGCTATTTCAAGGTTTTCTTGGAGATTTGCTAAGAACTCAGAAGCACTAGGACATTTCTTAGGCATTTCTATGGTACTGGGAGCAGTGGGATTCATGCCATAGTTCATCGGGATTCATGCCATAGTTCATCTCAAAAGGAGACATCCCAGTCACCTTGTGAGGCCTATTATTATAAGCAAACTCTACTAGTGGCAAATAACTATCCCAATCTGTCTCTCTCTCAGACACATATGCTCGCAACATATCCTCTAGAATTTGGTTGACCCTCTTGGTCTGACCATCTGTCTCTCGATGATCACCACTACTCATTTTTAGTGACACTTTTATTTTGTCAAATACAAATTTCCATAAATGTCCTGTAAAATTGACATCCCTATCTGAGACTATGGATGTTGGTAACCAATGCAATCTAAAGACATGCTGGATAAACAACTCTGCTACCTGTGGAGCTTCTATCGTCTCCTGCATGGGTATGAAATGAGCCATCTTGCTTAGTCTATCTACCACAACTAGGATTGTATCCCGCTTCCATTGGGTCCGCAGTAACCCCACTATGAAGTCCATGGATATACTATCCCAATTATGATCTGGAACTTGTAAAGGATGTAAAAGACCTGGTATCTTTACCTTTCTCGTTTGTTGAATTGGCACATAAAGCATTGTTGAACATAAGTATGGATATCTCTTGCTAATCCACGCCACCAAAATGTTCTTCTAACAAGCTATATTATCTTGTCAGCACTAGGATGTCTTGCACAGGGAACATCATGGTTATCATGCATGAATTTCTTTCGCAAATCCCGGGAATCTGGTACACAAACCTTTCGTTTCCGCTTCACTATTCCATTCTCTTGTGAGAAATTAGAATACCGAATGGACTTGTTTGCTTTAGTAGAAGAAGAAACAACTGGAACTATCTCGTCTCCTAAAATAGAGTCATCGCTAATGGCTCTAACTATCTGTAATAGATGTGGAACTTCCACATGTGCTTCCTTAATTTCTTGAAGCAATGAGCTTTCTAAAACTGTAAAGCTCATTTGATACATTATACGAGATAATGCATCAGCTACTATATTTTCTTTGCCTCTTCTATACAAGATTTCCATGTGAAATTCTTGCATGAGCTCAGCCCAACGAGCGTGTCGGCCTCAAAGATCTGGCTGACTACAAAAATACTTGAGTGTATGATGATCTGTGAATACCTTAAAGTCTGCACCATAAAGATAGTGTCTCCAAACTTTAAGTGCATGCACCACTGCATAAAATTCTTGTTCATGCACAGGCCAATTGCGTTGTGCACTACTTAACTTCTTACTTTCAAAAGCTATTGGCCTGCCATCTTGACTCAAGACTTCTCCTATGGCTATGCTGCTAGCATCCGTTTCTAAATCAAATGGTTTCTGAGGACTCACCACTTTGAGTATAGGAGCCTCTGAAATAGCTGGTTTCAGAGTACCAAAATTCTTTTGCTGCTCTTGCTTCCATGCAAATGGAATTTTGCCTTGAAGCAAGTTCGTCATAGGTGCTGCTATCGACGAATATGAAGAGATGAATTTCCGATAGAAACCGGAAAGTCCTAAGAATGACCGTAACTGCCCCTCATCTTGAGGAGTAGGCCATGCTAAAATAACTGATACCTTCTTGGGATCCATCTGAAACCCCATCTGCTGAAATCACATGCCCTATATACTCTATCCTCAGAAGAAACAATTGTGTCTTCTCCGGATTTACATACAATTGATTTTCTTTTAAAATATTCAACACAAATCTCAAATGATTTTCATGCTCATGCACAGTCCCACTATACACTAGCAAATCATCCACAAAATCAACAACACACTTTCCTATGAAAGGTCGTAAGATATCATTCATTAACATCTTAAATGTAGTTGGAGCATTTGTCAAACCAAAGGGCATGATCAAATACTCATAATGACCAAAACGGGTCCTGTAAGTTGTCTTATGTACATCATGATCTTTTACTCTAATCTGATGATAGCCACTCTTTAAATCTATCTTACTAAATACAATGGCTCCACCTAGAGCATCCAGAAGATCATCAATCCGGGGCATGGAATATCTATGTTTAATAGTGATCTTATTGGGTGCTCGATAATCGACACCCATCCTATAAGATCCATCCTTCTTCTTCACAAGAAGAACTAGTGCGGCAAAGGGTGAATAGCTTGGTCTAATCAACCCTTTTTGAAGATACTCGTCCACAACCTTGCAGACTTCATTTTCCTCCTGCAAACTCATTCGAAATGGTGGCCGAGCGGTCGGACTTGCTCCTGGTACCAATTCGATTCTATGCTCTATATTCCTGCAAGGAGGCAAACCTGATGGTAATTCATTTAAAAACAACTCTTGGAATTCTGCTCTCACTTTGGCTAAAAGTGCTAGAGCATTCCAACTTGAGTCTCCATGACTACATGAATCCATCTCAACATACGACAAATACATGAAATAAAGAAAATAGATATACTTACAATCAATTTTGAGCAACTTGGTAGCAGTCACCAATCACGTCTCTTGGAGATCTGGTTCTCCATGGATCAGTAATCTCCTTCCCTCATGCTCAAACTGATACACATGCGAAGCAAAATCAATGACTGGTTTCTTCCTCACATGCCACTTTTTACTAAGAACTATGTCGAATCGAGCTAATCTCAATATCTCAAAATCCAATCTGTCCTCATAGGACTGGATTTGAATAGGAAGATCAACTACTCCTCTATCCCAAGTTTCAGTTCCCTTCCCGTTCGCTAGCTCTATGGTATAAGTATAATCTGACTATACCATATCTAAGCATAATCTCTTGACTAATTGGGAACTAATAACATTATGAGTCGAACCTGTGTCAAATAGTACCTTGACATGCTGTCCTGCCATGACTCCTCTCATAACAATAAGCTCAGTATCTGGGAACTAGTATCCTTTCTGTGCAACTGGTGAAAGCACAACATCTGGCACAATCAAAACCTTTTTAGTGACCTTCATGGCCACTATGGGAGATGATAATGGAGATGGAGAATCCCCAAACTCGTCCTCACTCCCACCACCTTCCTGAGTCGGATTTATGACTATGGTGGCTGTTATTTTTAAATAGACTAAACAAATACATATACTAGTGGCAAGCGGAAAAAGAACCAATCAAAGCCTTTACTTAACAGAAGAAGTCAAAAGAAAGAAACTTTAATATGTTTCCTAAACTTTAATGCAAATGCATGCTAATATTTTAGAAATTTCGGCAGCCTAACGGCATCACTTTAAAATCCAAAAGAATTTTGAAAAGCGTCAAGCATTCAACAAAATCAAATCATCAGTGCCGGCAAGCACGATCTATTTTGTCTTCTCAACAAACACCTGCAATTGAAACTTTTCCAAGTATGCTGTTGGGCTCTACTGGCCCTCAATCAATATATATATATATTTGTCTTGTCGATACCTGCTGATACCTACCGATACTTACCACCTGCAAGAAAAGCTCAAGCATCGAACATACTTCTCTACTTATGCTCTACTTACATTATTCTACGTGTAATGCAAGAATACTTCTAATATGCACAATCAGAGAATAATCAACCAAATATTGACTAAATAATCATCTCAAATTCTTTTGATATTCTTGAAGTATCCAATTGAAGAGCTACGGGTAGACTATTCAGTCCCTTTGGTTCGTGGATCGCAAAAGTCTTCAAGAAGTGCTTCGTTGAAGGTGCTTGATGAAGAGCAATCCACTTCCAACCTCTGTTGCAGGCAATATGTGGACCCAATGTATGGCTTCTAGCCACTCCCTAGAAAGATCTCTGAGAGATCTTTCTAACAAGCCCAAGAACTCCAAATATGGATAAGATTTGACCAAGTTGTGACCAATTTGGCTATTTTGGTGAGTTTTTAGCTATGGCAACCCAAAGCAACCACGATCTTGTCACTCTATCGCATCTCCAAGCCAACACAGCTAGATCTGGAATGATCGAGCATTGCCATGTGGCCAGCATGCAACACTCATCCCCACTAACCATCAAATACCTTAGGATATACCCCCGAGCTTAGGACCTTGGCAACCATCAATAATGAAAATCACATCGCTAAACGTCAAGGGGTTGTCTGACCCCTCAAGAGCGGCGATACTTGGTCAGTGGCTCAAAGAAAAGTTCCTCAACCCCGAATTTATTTGCTTACAAGAGATTAAAATCGACGCAGAGGATCTCCAAAAACGGCTTAAATGCATTTCTTCGAACCACCTTTGGTTCTCCGCTTCACACCCTAGGGGGTAGGGGGTGCTGCAATTGGTATTAGTCACTCCTGGTCCGGTAGATTGACCTCGACTTGTGAAGATCGGAATCATCATTGGATTGCGGCCTCTATCGGGTTCCCTGAAGTTCACTATGGTCTCAATTTATGCCCATAATAGAGAGGCAGATAGAATCAATACGTGGGCTTCCGTCGATTCCCTCTCACACAATGTTTTAATTTGTAGGGACTTGAACATGGTTGAGTTTTTTGAGGAACGATGCAATAACAAGGGGAAAATTATTGACGATCGAGAGAAAGAGATATTGGAATCAAGCTCCATCTCGATCTAGTGGAGTTGAAAGACATGAAGGGGTTCTCCTGGTGTAGTCTCCGATTGGGGGACTCTCTGAGGAAAGCAAGACTTGATAGATGTTACATCAACCAAAACACCATCCACTAGTGGGGTATTCCCTCGATTTCCCAACACATGGACTTGACTATCTCGGACCACTACCCGATTACTATTTCTTTCAAACCGATTCCCATGCTCCAGAAAGCTCCTTGGTTTCATTCTTGTGAGACGTCGTTTTTCCTCCCCTTTGTCCACCAAGAAATTTCCGCAGTGTGGGTGGAGGCCTTTGCCTACTGTAATGAACCGGCTAAGTGCTGAAAAAGCGTGGTGGAAAGGACTCAACAAATTCTAATCAGGACTCATAAGGCTATAAGAGATATCCAAAAAAAAAGAAGAGAAACGGTGTACCGTAGGCTCTCATAGATTGAAGAAGAAGTGAACAATGGTAACTTGCAATGCCAACAAGGGCTTTTGAAACTCAGAGGAAGACTTAGACTCGAGGAAGAGGTTCAAAGGAAAAATCTACAAATATTCTTCAAAGGTTGGTGGGCGGGGAAGGCTGACAAACCATCGAAAGAGATGTGTAATATCCTCAAAAGGAAACAAGCCAGGGAATCCATCTCTTTCTTGGTCGATAACAATGGGATCGAATGTAGCACGGAAGTTGAGAACATATCTATCATCGTCAAGCACTTTACCCATCTTCGCAGGGTCTCAACTCCTCTTTCCCCACACACGTGTGACTGCATGACAACCATCTCAAAGGTTGCTCAACCTAGAATCCCACAGAACATGAATTCTCTACTGGAGGCTATCATTCACGAGGTTATTGATGCTCTTTCCAATGGAAAAAGTCCGGGTTGAGTTTTTTAAGTCCTTCAAGCATGTGGTGGTCACCCCGCTACGTTTGGTGTGGCAAGAGGCTCTCTCCTTAGATGCCATCCCTGAGTGTCTTAATAATGGTGTCATCAAGTTAACTCAGAAAAGGGGAGATAAGAACAAAATTGAAAACTTGCAGCCTATTACCATGCTCCAAATTCGATACAAGATAATTGCCAAAGTTATTGCCAACATAATCTCTTGTCATTTAAAGTCATGGCTATGTGAGGACCAAAAAGGTTTTATCAAAGGTAGATCTATGCTTGAAGCAATTGTCGATATTTGGGAAGGCCTTGCGTTTGCTGAGGAGTCTGCACAAGATCTAGTATTCATTAAGATTGACTTCGACAAAGCGTATGATAGATTGAAATGGGACTTTATTCTTCAATCACTAAAAGACCTTGGATGCAGCCAAAAGTTCACAAAGATGGTTTCCACTCTACTCAGAAACGCTTCAACGAGTAAGCTCTCTGAGCCCATACGTATCACGCAAGGCTGCCCTCTGGCTCTGCTACTCTTTGCTATCACCTTGGATGGCCTCAGTTGCCTATTAAAGTATCACATGGACACTGGCAATCTCAAGGGTCTTTCCCTACCTCTTGATCACAACCAAATGATTGTAAGACTCTTTGCTGATGACATGAATGCCTTTGTACATAACGATATGAACAACATTGAGGTGTTCTGGAGTTGCCTCGATACCTTTTGTGTGGCATCAGGTTCAACAATCAACCATGCTAAAATTTCTTTTAGAGCAATCCGTGGTCGTCCACCCCAATTATTGTTAGATCAGGGGTGTCAAGCTATCCCTAAAGGTCAAGTCTTCCATCTCCTTGGTATTTTGATGGGCTTCAACATCTCAATGGACCAACGGTGGAACTGGGTGCTTTCAAAACTGGATAGCAAACTAAATCATTGGAAAGGTATGCAAGTTAACTTCGTAGGGTGTGCAATGGTTGTTAACACATTTATGCTTTCTACAACTATTTACTTTATCTCGTGTTGGAGACCTAAGGAGAAAGATTTGGACAAAGTGGAAAAAATCTGAAGAAACTTCTCATGGACTCGAGACCCCAATAGGAGGGGGATTCGCAAAGTCAAATGGGAAACTTGCATTAGCTCAAAAGACTCGGGGGGCTTGGGCATTTTGGATATGACTGGGTTGGTTGACAAGTTGGCAGCAAAGTGGTTTATCAAGGCTTGGAGCAATACGGCTAAATTGATCTTCAGAAACATGAAAGACCTTACCTTAGTTGGCCACCCTGGTTGGAAGGACATAGGGATCCTCACGCTTTTGTTCTCCCCCACCTGTTGTCCCCCAAAGGCTCTAGCCTTGTGTGTTCATTATGGAGAGTTGGAACAAGGCCAAACAATTCATCAAAATCAATGATGAGTGGAAATGGGCAATCATGATAAGACAAAATGACTCTATTTGGTTCCCGATCAGTGGCATTATGGGGGTGGAATCTCAGAACCTCCAAATTACTAAGCGGTAGACCCGAGACATAGAGTTACCCTCGAGGAATGAACTCTTCTTCAAGGCAGGTGTTTAGCATGGGACTGCTCAACTACCCACCTTCTCTGCGGATATGATCTTCCTTGCCTAGAGGGCCTCAAATGGAGCAATGGTAAGAAATTATCCAGAATCCCCAACTTCAAAGAGAACTTAGATGTTCATCACACCCTCAACAAGTTGTGGTGCCTTTCTTGGACCAAACTTCGATGGGAACTAAAGTTCATGTCTATTTGACACCCCATAATTGAGATCAAAAAGTCCGTTCTCATGTGGCACATCTTGCATAAGGGTATCTGGTCCAATGTAAGGGCTAACAAAATTTGTGGGATTCCACCATGGTGCATGCATTCCCATTGATGCATCGAAGATTTGATTCACCTTTTCCTCGATTGCCCCAAGTCCCGTGTTATTTGACATCACGTGATGCAGGTTTTGAAACTCACGAACCAAATGAATTGGCAACAAGAGCTATTGGGTGAGGCAGTTGGCTGCTCATCAAGGGTGTGGAATGCCATCAGGGGTGAGACTCTTTGGAAGATTTGGAGAGAGCGATGTGCTGTCAATTATGGCCAAACGCCTAAGGAATGGTCGATTGAGAAATCCTTGTTTCTTCTAGGTAAAAGAATCTCACAAGATAAGAGATCTCCACCGTTTAGGCACCACTATATTTATCTGCTCAAAGATAACAAGCTAAAACCGAAATGGGTCTCCAAAGAGGGAGATGATAGTTTTATCCACCTCATTTGTAATGCCCTCTAGCTTACCAAACTTGTCCCTTGCATTGTGGGATTTGGGAGGTCCCATGGGCACTAGTCCCATTCACTTGTAACTTTTCTCCTTTATTTTAATTAAAATCTGGGAGAATAGGCCAAGGCTGAACTTCCTTTTTATAAAAAGAAATCCCAATACCGGTTGGTGGACAACGGTGCATCGACTCGGCATTGGGGATGATGCGTTATCCTTAAACTACTGGGCTCTGGCCCCTGGGATCCGATTGCAGCTCGCGTTTTCATAAAAAAGAAGGCTAGTTCGGATGATCCTGCTTTCTGGGATACCGAGGTGCCATGGTTATTAGGTTCATAATCTCTTCACTTGGCCTATCAAGGAGATTAGGCTTGGGCGAACTTTCTCTTGAAAATTATAGCTGGATGTTTGCAGCATTTTCCATAAAAAAAAAAACAGCTGAATTTTTACATCCTCCAAAATATGGGTAAGCTTTCAAACCTAGGTTTACACCTCCTATAAACGCTAACTTTGTGGGATGCAAAGGGTCCAACGCTGCCATGTCCGTTCTTTAAAATAATTCATAAGAGGTGTATTTTGGGTTGAACTACAACTAGACGTTCCGCCCTCAGAAAAAGAAACAGTTTAGAGAAAATCTGCATTTTCTTTTTTTTTTTTTTATAAAAGGAAGTTTGGCCATGGCCTAATCTCCCGGACTTCAATTAAAATAATGAAGAAAAGTTACAGGTGAATGGGACTAGTGCCCATGGGACCCCCCAAATCCCACAAAGCAGGTGATGAGTTTGGTAAGCTAGAGGGCGTTACAAATGAGGTGAACAAAACTATCATCTCCTTCATGGGGGACCCATTTGGGTTTCAGCTTGTTATCTACGAGGAGATAAATACAGTGGTGCCTAAATGGAGGAGATCTCTTGTCACGAGAGATTCTTTTACCTAGAAGAAACAAGGATTTCTTAATCGACCATTCCTTTGGGGTTTGGCCAAAGTTGACAACACATCGCTCCCTCCAAATTTTCCAAAGAGTCTCGCCTCTCATGGCATTCCATAGCCTAGAAGAGCAGCCAACCGCCTTACCCAACAGGGCCTGTTGCCAATTGATTTGGTTCGAGAGATGCAGAATCCATGTCACGTGATGCCAGATAACACGGGACTTGGGGCAATCGAAGAAGAGGTGAACAAGGTCTTCGATGCATCGATGGCACCTCTTGCACCATGGAGGCACACCACAAATTTTGTTGGCCCTTGCGTTGTACCAGATACCTTTATGCAAGATTTTCCACATGAGAACGGATTTCTTGATCTCAATAAGGGGGTGCCAAATCGACATGAACTTGAGTTCCCATCGAAGTTTGGTCCAAGAATGGCACCACACCTTGTTAAGAGTGTGATGAACATCTAAGTTTTCTTTGAAGTTGGGAATTCTGGATAGTTTCTTACCATTGCTCCATTTGAGGCCCTCTACGCAAGGAATATCTTGTCCGCAGAGAAGGCAGGTAGTTGAGTGGTCCCACATTGAACACCTGTTTTGAAGAAGAGTCCATTCTTCGAAAGAAATTCTATGTCTTGGGTCTAAGTCTTCAAACCTAATCCACTCGCCCGTCTCTTGTTTCCAGAGCTGTTTCCATTGTTTGTACCCCTTGTTCCATAGTCGCTTAGCCGTTTGGAGGTTCCAAGACTCCACCTCCCTTAAGCCGCTGATCGGGAACCAGATAGAGTCATTTTGTCTTATCCCAGCAGCCCACTACCACTCATCACTGACTCTGATGAATTATTTGGCTTTGTTCCAACTCTTCCATAAGGAACACACGAGGCTAGAGCCTTTAGGGGACACCGGGTGGGGGGAGAACAAAAGCGTGAGGATCCCAATGTCCTTCCAGCCGGGAAGACCAACTAAGGTAAGGTCATTGGAATTTCTGAAGATCAATTTAGCCCAGGAGGACTCTCTATTGCACCAAGCCTTGATAAACCACTTGGCCGCCAGCTTGTCAGCTAACCCCGTGATATCCAAAATACCCAAGCCCCCCGGGTCTTTTGAGCTAATACAAGTTTCCCATTTGATTTTGGGAATCCCCCTCCTATTGGGGTCCCCAGTCCATAGGAAGTTTCTGCAGATCCTTTCTACTTTGGCCAGTTCTTTCTCCTTAGGTCTCCAACACGAGATATAGTAAATAATCGTAGAAAGCATAAATGTGTTGACAACCATAGCACACACTGCCAAGTTAGCCTGCATACCTTTCCAATGATTTAGTTTGCTATCCAGTTTGGATAGAATCCACTTCCACCGTTGGTCCATTGAGATGTTGAAGCCCATTGGAATGCCGAGGAGATGGAAGACTTGGCCGCTAGGGATAACTTGACACCCCTGATCAATCAACAATTGGGGCGAAGGCCCGTGGATTGCTCTAAAAGCAGTTTTAGCATGGTTGATTTTTGAACCTGATGCCTTACAAAAGGTGTCGAGGCAGTTCCGAAACACCTCAATGCACTTTGCGTCGTTAAGAACAAAGGCATTCATGTCATCGACAAAGAGTCTAGCAATCATCTGGTCATGACCAAGGGGAAGGGAGAGAGCTTTGAGATTTCCAGCATCTACGTGATGCTTAAATAGGCGGCTGAGGCCATCCGAGGCGATAGCGAAGAGTAATGGAGCCAGGGGGCAACCTTGCCTGATAGATCTTTTTAAAAGTATAGGTTTAGAGAGCTTACCGTTGATGTTTATTCTCGTTGAGGCATTTTCGAGTAGAGTGGAAACCATCTTCGTGAACTTTTGGCTGCATCCAAGATCTTTCAGAGATTGAAGAATAAAGTCCCATTCCAATCTGTCATATGCTTTGTCGAAGTCGATCTTAATGAATATCAGCTCTTGAGCAGACTCCTCCGCAAATGCAAGGCCTTCCCAAATATCGACAATTGCTTCAAGTATAGATCTACCTTTGATAAAACCTTTCTGGTCCTCACAAAGCCATGACTTAAGATGACACGAGATTCTGTTGGCGATTACTTTGGCGATTATCTTGTACCTAGTTTGGAGCATGGTAATCGGCCGCCAGTTTTCAATTTTGTTCTTATCTTCCCTTTTGTGAATTAATTTGATGACACCATTATTAAGACATGTGGGGAGGGCACCGAAGGAGAGAGCCTCATGCCACACAAGACGCAGCGGGGTGGCCACCACGTGCTTAAAGGACTTAAAAAACGCATTGGTGAGTCCATCAGGGCCCGGGCTTTTCCCATTGGGGCCGAGAGAATCAATAACCTCGATAATTTCGTTCTCTGAAATGTTAGCATCCAGCAGAGAAATCATGTTCGGAGGGATTCTAGGTTGAGCAACCCTTGAGATGGCTGCCATGCAATCTCGCCTGTGTGGGGAAAGAGGAGTTGAGACCCCGAGAAGATGGGTGAAGTGCTCGACGATGATAGATCTATTCTCAACTTCTGTGCTGCATTCGATCCCATTGTTGTCGACCAAGAAGGGGATGGCTTCCCTAGCTTGTTTTCTTTTAAGGATGTTACACATCTCTTTCGAAGGTTTGTCAGCCTTCCCCGCCCACCAATCTTTGAAAAATATTTGTAGATTTTTCCTTTGAACCTCTTCCTCGAGTCTAAGTCTTCTTTTTTTTTTGAGAGAGAACTAGAAAAATTAAAATTGATGAAGGCAAATTACATCAGGGGTATAACAGAACGTCATAAGCCCGAGACAAATAGGTGAGCAGTTACATCACAGAAGCCAAAAAAGTACACATGAGGCTTCTTCTACTCGAATACAGCTTGAGAAGAAGGTTTTTCCATTTTCTGTAATTATTCCTTCTCAAGATGCTATGAGTACTGGAATCCGTGACATCAGCATACATTACAGAGGTGTTTTACATATACATTATCTTCTGGAGACCACTGTTACATAAGTACATGAAGTCTTTGGGAATCTTGGAATAAATACAATCATTTCTACTTTCCCCAATAAACCACAAGATGTGGTTCCTAATCATGTGTCACAACAGCATATCCATTTTCTAGCAGACTCCAAGAAGCACTTCCTTGTAACCAAGTTGAGGAATGCTAGAACAACAACAGAAAGCATTGACAGTAGCCCAAAATCTGTGAGCATGTTGACATTTCAAAAACAGATGAGCCATGTCTTCAAGCTGGGCATTTGCCATCATCAAGGTTAATCTTCCTAGCTCTCTCACCAGTCCAAATCCATTGTGATTGCTGGTTTTGGGACCAATGTACATTCCACTTCTTGTTAAGCTTAGGAGTGATCTTGAAGAAAATCTGCATTTTCACCATAAGCACCTAAGAGGAATGAATTTTTGGTTCGAAGTATAAATAGTATTTGGATTATCGAAGCAAGCACACATGAGCATAAAACGATGTTCGTTGCTTTGTCCATAGAGACTCGATAAACGAGTACATTTGTGCGGTACGACGTACGAAAAATTGTTCTTAAAGAGGTTATGCGTGAATCGCAAGATTAAGCATCTACCTTTGATCCATAGAAAATTTCTCTCAGCAGAACATAGTGAACTTTGGCCCATCCAAACAAACAGGCTTTCATATCTTTCCAAACAAACAGGCTTTCATATCCTTCATATCTAAAAGCTATATTACAAGAGACTCGATAAACGAGTACATGTGCGCGGTACGACGTATGAAAAATTGTTCCAAAAGAGGTTATGCGTGAATCGTTCATTAGACGTTTTCCATACAGATTAAGCAGCTACATTTGGTCCATAAAAAAATTCTGTCAGCAGAACATACTGAACTTTGGCCCATCCAAACAAATTGGCTTTCATATCTTGCCAAACATGAAAAAGACTTCAAACAGCTTAGCCTTGGATATTTTATGAACGTGTGCGTTGTGGAGTTCAGAAACTCCTATATGTCCCATGAACATCGAGCATGTATTTAGAGTTGAAACACATCAACATAAAACGGTGTTTGCTGCATTTTCTATAGAGCCGTATTAGTATATAAGTGGTCTGCACAGGACACTCAGTATGCGAGTATATGTACCGTGTAAACATTTTCCATAAAGAGGTTATCGGTGAATCGTTCAGTATCAATTTCTGGATACGAATGTGTGGCATGCGTCTGCGTCGAGTTTGGTTTGACATGATATTTTCCTGAAATCGCAAGTAGTTTCATGAGCAGATGTGTTGCTTGGCCTCCTTTCACTCCTCATAAGCTCATTCACTTTAGCCCATTTCCAAGAGTGTGCTTCCTCTCCTCATGGAGTCTCCCTGCTCATAGAGCATCATCTGTAAGTTCTTTCCATTTTAATTTACTCATCATGTTTTCATGTCTTTTGTTCCTTCCTCGATAGTTAGTTTATTTTGTGATTAATTATAGAGCACGAGTAGCATCTTTCATTTCAACATGGTATCAAAGCATAGGTTAATTTTATTCCTTTGAGTTCATTTTCTTATTTTATTTCTTCACCATTAGCATAGATGTATTTTGTTTCCCTCCCATTGTCCCTTCTAATAAGAGTGCTTCTAAAACCTATTCTTTTTCATCATAGCACTATTCTATTTCATCATTTAGAGCTTCTTGTTCTTATCATGATCATCTTAGCTTTTTTGCAATAAAGATGTTTCTAAGCATCAATCATTTCATGAATAAGTACTCTATTGAGCATTCGGCCACTTTGCAATAACAAGTGTTTATAAACACTTCAGAAGCAGAGCTTCGAGATTGAATGAGAAGAATCTCACATGTCATTGGGTTTATCTTTGTACATATGTCCAAGCTGAACATTGTGGGCAAGAGGCAAAAACTTTAGGCCACAGGTAATTGAAGCTGGCATATCTTTAGGTGGCAGGCATCAAGTTATTGGAGCAATAATAAGCTAAGGATGTGAAGAGAACTCGGGATAGTAAGAAGAGCACATAAAAAGTTGTAGCAAAGGAAGAGTTTCCTAGTGAATTCAAACATTGAAAGATTCATTCGGAGTGAGGGAAGCATGTCAAGAAGGCTTAGAGATCATTGAAGAGAGTTCTTCAAGGTCTTTCTTCCTACCCGATCCCTTTGTTGCTCAACAAGGAGTTAACATCGTTGAAAATTGTGTACAGTTGGAGTCTCAATGGACTACATAAATGGAAATTCGAAAGGATATGCTTATGAAGAGTGATTAGATGAAAATGTATTTGAAGTTGGGCTCATTGATCTATTGATCTATTCGAGAAGATAAACTCCATCATGATTGTGAATACAACCACATTGGTGGCATCTCCTGAACACCCACACATCTTTCTTCTTCTCCTGCAGCTAAAACTTAGAAGTGAAGGGGATGATTCATTTGTATAGCTACACGCATTCTCCTAAGGAGCATGGTCCAAGTCATTTGCATGTGGTACTACTAGTGAGTAGGTAAATGAAAAAGAAGAAGAGTACTAGAACCATTTCAAAGCGTGAATCAAACACCTACACATGTTCCTCTATGGAAGAACTTGAAGAGCCCAAGAAAGAAAGGAGCCCAGTCCAATTGATACCTCAATAGCTATGGGAAGGGCTGATGATCACATACACAAGGAAAAGTTTCTTGCTCTACTACCTATTGATATATTAGGTAGTGATGTTTGTGAATACACTAGGACCGCTCGGGCACTTTTTTCCCTCTTTAGGAGGTTTTCTACCCTGGCTTGTATATATGCCTATTGCCCTAACGCGTTAGTTATCTTCTTCTCCCTTGTGCTGTTCGCCTGCTTCTGTAGACCTCAAACTCCAACAATTGCTATCAGAGCGAGTCATCGCTTCATCTAGGGCATTGTTCACACCCCTTAGGTCAGAGTCTCATAATTGAACAAAATTTGGTGACCATACTCAAGGTGATTAGGAGATCAAAACATCTTCGCTTTGTGGTACCGAAATCACAATTTGAGCTCATTTGAATCTCTGAGCACACTATCATAGAAGTTATGTAGGCTATTTTGTCTTTTCATGCCAAAGATATATACAAGTTTTGGTTCGCTAGTATAAGCATCTTGAAGTTTGTTATAGGTTTAGTAGAAATCAATAGGATAGTTATGTTCAACCTTTTGAGATACAGTCAATTTTTTGCATCACGATATCTTAGTCAGTGGCCATGGGTGAAAGTAGTGATGTATTCCATATGTTGGCTATTGAGGATAAGTTGGACAATACGAATTACCCGTTATGGACTTATATGATGTGTGTCATGTATTAGTTGAAAAAGGACTATGGAATATCGTGTAGGGTGTTGGGAAACATCCTATTACACTTGCAAATATAGGTACTAAAAATGATGCAGATGGCATTAAGGACGATGATATTCTACACATTCTTGTTCATGCTATGATTTCTATTGCACCTACTATAGAGAAACTTTATTGGGATAGAAGAGATGCTCAAGCACATGCACTGATAGCCTTGTCTATTAAACATGCCATTATTCCTCACCTTTTCTCTTAGAGAACAGCTAAGAATGCTTGGGATACACTTACCACTTTCTATTAGGCAACGAATGAGGCTCGTGTTGATTACCTCCGAAAACAATTGGAGAGTGAGCACATGAATGAAGGAGATTCCATGGATAATTTTCAAACAAAGATTAAAAATGTAAAGGAACAGTTGATTTCTACTGATGAAGTCTTGCCTGACAATTCACTTGTGCAAATTGTTCTGAATGGTCTTCCCCATTTACATCAGAGTTTTGCTTCCACTCTTTATTTGATGAAGAAATGCAATCCAAATGCCTTAACATTTGAGGAGTTAGTCTCTATTCTACTGGAGGAAGATTAGCTGAGGTAGAACATGTCCATTATACGTGTTGCAGATCAAGCTTTCCCGGCTAGTCAGAAGGGCAAAGGTAAATGGGACTCTTCTACTAGTAAGCAAAAATTTGCTTTTTTTGCACAACCAAAGACGGATGACAGAGATGACAAGAAAACAAAAAAGCAGATTTTTTTTTGGAAGTATAGTAAAGCAAATGATCATTTCATAAAGAATTGAGCAAAATTGGCTGCAAAAGAGGTTGGAATGGTTGTTGTAGAGGTCTCTACAATAAAAATAGAGTCTACTAATCTAGGGTAGAATGAAGAATGGGCATTTACTACTATTTGTAGTTTTGACCCATCTTCTCCTGAACAGTGTATGTCTACAGTAAGCTTAGATGTTTGGTACTTTGATAGTGGGGCAACCAAACATATTACCTTGTAGCATAGTTTCTTCACTTCACTCGAGCTTGCCCCCACAAGGAATACTAGCACATGCACAAACAACTCCCCTTATCCTATCATGGACGTTGGTAAGATCATTCATAATACTGCTGATGATAGTTCATTACATTGTTGGATGCTTTATTTGTGCCAGGGATCAAGAAGAGTTTGTTATGAGTTTCTACTTTAGCTAGGATTGACTTGGTTCTGAAATTTGTTGATGACATATGTATAGTTCATGATCTGTCAAATGGCAATGTGATTATTTCTTATCGCATTTTATTTCATGGGTTATTTAAGCTCATAGACTATGAAAAATCTATGAATGATTCGACATGTGTAGTACATGGTCTCAGGATATGTCAAATGCAAAGCTTTGACATGCATGATTTGGTCATCTGAATTTCGTTCGTTTGCTATGCCTCTTGAAATCCGAAATGTTGTCCTCTCTACCGAAACTTGAGGCACCTGATAAACATGTCAGTGAAGAACTTATTCTGGGCAAAATGCAGTGTTCCTTGTTCCCAAAAGATTGTTTAGTTTGAGCTACTAAAAAATTGCAGTTAGTTCATAGTGATGTCTTTGGTCCTATGCAAACACCCTCTTTTGGAAACTATCTTTACTTTGTGTCTTTCATCAATGAATTTTCTAGGCATGCAGGGGTATATCCATTGAAAGCAAAGTCTGAAGTGTTTATTTGCTTCAAACAGTTTCTAGTTTTGACTAAAAATCTGTCAGCATGCAAAATGGGCACCCTCCCTTCTTAGCGAGGGGAGGGGGGGATGTACGTCCTCTAAATTTAATACATTTCTGGATGACCATGGGACAAAACATCAGTGCATTGTGCCATGTAAATCTCAACAAAATGAAGTGGCTTAACGAAAGAACAAGTCACTCATGGAGATGGTAAGGTGTATGGTGAAGAGTGAGGCTTTACCACATAGTTTCTGGCTTGAGGTTGTTATGTGTGTAGCATATGTACTTAATAGATGTCTCACTAAAGCATTTCACTCTATCACTCCATATGAGGCTTGGCATCATCCCAAGCTATCTGTTGCTCAGATGCATGTTTTTGTTTGTTTGGCATATGCATTAGTGCCTAAACAATAATGCATAAAATTGGATGATAAAGTAGTGAAATATATTTTTGTTGGGTATAGTTCTGAAAGCAAAGGCTATCATCTATATCATCCATAGACTAAATGCATTTTGGTTAGCCATGGTGTTGTTTTTGTGGAAGATGCTATTCAGCCATTACTTTCATGTACTAAGGAGACATGAGTTAGCTCCAAAGACATGTGTGATATGATGCACATCTACATGATGCACTTGTTGATGAGAGAGTTGATATTGAGGAGGTAAAAACTATGCAAAAAAGATGAATGGAGCAAACTTTATGTGACAATAAATTAGATGCACCTTTGTCATATCGTACTCATTCAAGCTCTTGTAGTGCTTCTTTTGCATCAAACTGCTATGCTATGGTTGGCTCTAGTCTCTATGATGAGAATGAGCCTGTTTTGTTTGATGAAGCACAAAATTCAGAAAACTGGATGGCTGCCATGCAATTTAGATCTGATGCTATAATAAAGAATGATACTTGGTCTTTGTGTGACTTGCCTCTTGTCAAGAAGGACATTGGCACTGGGCACTTAGTTTATGCAAGTTGATGGTGGAATAGCTTTGTGTCAAACAAAATATATTGACACATTATTTCAACGTTTTGCCCTTCAAGACTGTAAACCTATTGCCACTCCTATTGAGACAAGTTTATGATTGAGTCTTCATGATGTTGGAGATGCATTTGATGTTGATCTCTATCAGCACACTATTGAATGCTTGATTTACTTATGCATTACTTGGCCAGATATTCAGTTTGCTATCTCATAGATGAGTAGGTGTATGCATTGCCCACGTGTCAAGCATTGGCAGGCGGTTAAGCATATCTTTCGGTACTTGACTGGTACCCGACTACTTGGATTGTTTTATCCTAAGGGGGCATCACTATGACCAGATTTACCTACTTTTGTTTACTCTATCTAGGCTACTTGCTATGACACTCATGTGTCCACTAATGGCTTTTGCTTCATGCTTGGTAGCTCATGTATATCTTGGTTGAGCAAGAAGGAGCCTAATGTGGCCACTTTCAGTTGTGAGGCTGAGTATAGGGCAACCTTCACAACAATTTTTGAGTGTGTGTGGCTCAGATGCCTTATGGCTGATTTGGGTGTTGGTCACTATTCTGCCACCACTATCTTCACTAATAGTCAAAGGGCATTGGTACTTGTGAGGAACCCTATGTTCCATGCTTGCGATAAGCATGTTGAGGTGCATTATCATTATGTTAGGGAGAGGTTTTGTGATGGAGAGACCATCTTGGCATATGTACCCACGTAGGAGAACATTGCAAACCTTTTCAAGAAGGCTCTACCTAGGGAGAAGTTTGAACCTTTCTACTAAGCTTTGGGCTTACTTCCTTTTGTGGATTGATTCCACATAGCTTGGCACTTCCTTATACATGAGTGCCAGCTCCTTGCTCACCGCATCACTCCTAGGGGAGATCTCTTGATATATTTAGGTAGTGATGTGTGTGAACACACTAGGAGCGTTGGCGAATGTGTTTCCCTCTTTAGGAGAGTTTTCTCCCGAGATTGTATATAAACATATTACCCTGACATGTTACTTATCTTTGTACATTCCAGTGGTAATACATTTAGTATTGTGTGTTGTGCTATAAGCTTCTTCTTTTTCCCTGTGATGTTTACGTGCTTTCATAGACCTCAAATTCCAACACTACCCAAGAGATACATCTACATGGAGCAACATTGAAAGAGAGAGAGAGAGAGAGAGAGAGGGAGAGAGAGAGAGAGAGAGAGGGAGAGAGAGAGAGAGAGAGAGAGAGAGAGATGGAAAGAGAAAGAGGGCCTTTTATCGATGCAAACAAAGTGCCAAACATTCCTGCAAGACATAAGGTGACTAAATAGAGCTACGATAATGAGAAAAATTAGCTAGAGAGAGGTGACTATCCATGCAATCACACTCAGAGATGTAGGGCATTTGATGGTTTGAACTGACATTTGAATGAATGATACATATGTCAAACAGGATCATTGAGGAATCACGATGCAACTTCTACCTCAAAGAGAGAATGAGTTTTTGGTTTATTCAAGAGCAGCATTCAATGCGGCCGAATGATAGAGAAGGCTCACTCATAAGAGAGTCGAGACTGAGATGGAGCTATTAGAAGCCATCTTTTGAGGTAAGAAATGATGACACCATGATACATGAATATGATAAATAAAAAGAGAATGATGGAGCCAAAAGGTAGAGATTTTCTCTTTTGGAGTGATCAAGGAACGAATCACTAGCCTTACTTTTGATTCAAAGTTAGATAGAGGCTAAATTCAATGAATCTTTGAAGTGGAGAAGGCAGCCATGCGATTCTCTAAATTTTTGATGTACCACCTTATGAATTCATTAAGTCTTATGTATCTCATATTTAAAGGCTTGTCTTATGTATCTCACAAATCCAAACACACCTTTCATGCCTCATGTAAAGGGACTAAACACTACTCTTAAATAGAGTAAGACCTTCCCTATGGCTTGAACATATGAAACTCAAAGCCCAAGGACACACTCAAAAATCAACAACATGGTGTCCACAAGAAAAAAAGAGGACCCAAACAAATATCCCATCAATGGATTCAAAGAAATATACATCACCAAAGTGCAAAAGGAGAGGCAAATCAATCAACAAAGCACTACCTATCTCATGATGTAGACCCTTGTAAATGTCTATGGATCCCATATGTCCCCAGATCCCACAAAACCCTTTTATATGTCTAGAGATACCATGTATCCCTAGAAGCCAAAAACCACTTGGATCCCAAATGTTCAAGTTTATGTCTTGGGATCCGAGATGTCCCAAGATCTCCAGGATGTCATATGTCCCACACTTGGATGCTGTATGTCCAAGTCCTATCTAAGGATCCCATATGTCCTTAAATCCTAGAAACCAAATGGACTAAGTGATCCCATATGTCACTAGTTCCCCATATTAAAAACAAAACGGTCATCACATGGAGGGGGGTGTTGAGAGTTCCATGCTCCACCCTTTTGTCCAAACCTAGAGTCCTTCTCATGCAAGTTCATTTATCCTACATGCAAGGGAATTCTCGCAAACTCCATATATCCAAGGCCTCTCTTCACTTGTCATAAGCTCATTCACTGTAGCCCATTGCCAAGAGTGTGCGTCCTCTCCCCATGGAGTCTCCATGCTCATAGAACATCATTTGTAAGTTCTTTGCATTTTAATTTACTCATCATGTCTTCATATCTTTTGTTCCTTCCTCCATATTTAGTTTATTTTGTGATTAATTGTAGAGTAGAAGTAGCATCATTCATGTCAGCAGTTGGATTGGCATGAAACCAAGGGGCTTTCTTGAGATTCATGATTGGCTTGAAGGTAAGTACAATCAGGTAGTGATCACAGAAAACAAGGTCCATAAATTGGGAGATCAAAGGAGGGCCCTACTTATTGATTATATTCTACATGATATAGCTCCTATTCAGTCTAACTTTGTGCAAGTCAAAGCTTGCTGAGAGGTTTGACCAAGAGAAACCAACCTCATCTTTAATCTCCACAAGATCAAGGTGGAGCTTGAATTGGTCCCAAACTTCCTTTTTCTGACCATCAATAACCCACCCCTTCCTTCCCCATCTGTCAAAAAGAACCACCACCATATTGAAATCCCCACAAAGGACAACATTGAGGGGTAGAGATTTCGATGATTGCCAAATGGAAATTCTTTCTCAGTCAATATTGGGAGCATACATGGAGACTATGGGAAGCTACATCAAACCCCCAAAAGAAGCACCAACCCATTGATGGCTCTAGTCCACTAGGGTATCCATAATTCTAGGGTAGGAGCTGCTATTGATGCTAATAGCCAAGGTGCGATTTCCCTTGGGGTGCACGGTGGAGAGCTAGAAATGGGATGACGAAATACATTTAAGTCTCTTTGGTAGGTCCTCCCCATCAATTTTTATCTCTTGAAAGAAGATGAAGTGTGGCTTTAGGCTTATATCACGGATCCACTAGTCAATAATGGTTGCGCTTGACAGATCTGATAGCCCTCTAACATTGAGAGACACAAATATCATTATTGGAGGTTAAGTTCTTAGCAAAGAGGAGTCTTGTCCGTGCTTTTCTTATTTTTCTCAACAACTGTTTTCTTCAAGCTGGAGGGGTCCTCAAATAGGAGTTGCCCCTTAAGGGGGCTCTTCCATGGTATCTCAATCCATTGTTTTTCTTGGTGAGAAGCCTTCTTTGAAAATGATTCTAGTATCCTTTCAGGGAATTTGAATCCAATGATCAAGATTTCACTATCCTAGTTAGCATCATTGTTGGTGGTTAATCTGTCATCTTTGGAAGTGGTGAATGCTTTCCTTGCAGGTGGAATCTTTTAGCATTTCCCCATCACTATGATCACCTCCATGATTTAGTCCCCCTAGGTAATCCAAGGCATTAACCTCCTTTTCCAAGTAACAAAAAATGTTTATTTCTAGAGCCGTGTGAGAGGGGATCTTCTCAATAATTCCTTTCGAGCTTCTTCTCCTTCTTTATCTTGCTTTTGTGAAGCCATCAATTTTTGATTTTGAGACTTGTGTTTCCTTCCCCTTCTCAGCCTCCAACGAATGATCTTCTGATATGCTCTAGTGCACTGAAGCAGCTTTGTTCCCTATTATATTAACTTTTTCTAGGTTTTTCTCCTTCTTACTAGATTTTTGTGTCAAGAAGACATTCATTTATTATATGGACCTATAATCCATAGTGAAAACAAGCATTTGGTAAGTTCTTCTATATGATATCCTGCTCAATGGTTTTCTCTTATTCGATATCTATGGAAATTTTAGAGGGGGGATCTTTGTTTATAAGATCTGATTGGACACAAATCTGTGGGTGCCATCGAGTATTAAATGAGTATTTCATATATAATGACTTGATGTCATTTCTCAAGGCCAACAACTAACCGATGGGTGTAAAATTTGCATTATGAATCCATAAAGGAAAAACGACAAGTTTGGGAGCTCGATCGAGAGTGGATACCACAATGGTTTAGATCGATTTGGGACAAAATCAGGAAACCAATTAAACATGCAGAAGGTAGTGCTCCATACCTAGCAAGTGAAAATTTGCAACGCATGAAAGGCCATATCCTCATTTTTGAATACTGTTAGCATGTGATTCGTTGGCAAGAATTGACACCTACTCACAATCAAGCCATGTGGGAACCAATTCTTATGCAACCAATGATGAAAGAACTTCAATGAGGGCTTAAAACCAAACAATTGACTGAAGAGATAGGTTCTTTTTAGCTCTTCTTGCTTCATCACAATATCATCCCTTAGAAGGGAAAGGACTTGAGGCTTAACACCAAAGAGCTCCAAAGATCCACCAAAACATTTTTCCTCCAAAGAGCTTTAAAGGACCGACGTTACTTACTACCAATGAGGGGATATCCCGGCCATGAAGCCATCGACAGACAATGAAAACCCAAAAACCTAACACTAACAAAAAACGATCACCAAAACCAACTTTGAAGATCGACGACGATGGATGAAAGGAGACATTCTTAAAATATCATCTTCTACGACCACCTGAGATCCCCTTTAAAGATCCTCCAAGTATCTATCAGTCGCTGTCATCCCCGTATTTATCCCCCGTTTTTTTTTTTGTTTCTTATAGATGTTGGACGCTTCTATATTATTATATCTCTTTGCTGTTTTCAAAACGAAAAAAAAATTCCGCAAAACCTCTTTAAATCTCTTGAAACAAGGCCTTGAAACGAAAGCCCTTTAGAGATCAAAATGTTGTGACGATACCAGCTTATCCACCCCATGACAATACTTGCTTAGGTGACGATTCGATACCAAGAAGATCCCATTGCCCCCATGATCGATACCTGCAAAAGTGACAAAATGATACCCAAGGCGCACCGTGATGATACTTGGTTAACCTAAGGAGCCCCCGAGCTCACGTTACTTGCTTAACTTCTCATCGATTGTAAACGCATTCATCAATTCTCAACGCAGAGATCACCTTTCTTCTACTCCTTCCCTGCCTGGCTACTCCTTCTTGCCCTTGTCCATGTTGTATCCTTCTTTGATTGCACGATCTCCTCAATGGGTAATGATGGCATAAAAAAATTCAACAGTGCCAGGTTTCACACTTGGAAAGTGAAAGCGAAAGGTTATCTTATGAAGAAATGACTTTGGGATGTAGTCAAGCTTGATGGAGGTAAATAGGCCACATCAAGCAAACGTATCAAAGATGGTACGACTCTCAAATTTTCTCAAAGAGAGCGGAAAGGCCCTTAGCACTTCATTCACCATATTGATAAAGTAAAGAGAGCACAAGAAGCATGGGAAATATTGGAAGCCCACATTTGGAGTAAAAGCAAAGTGCTCAAAACTCTCCTTGAAGTTTCAACTCTATGAATTGACATGGCATAAGAGGATAATCTCATGAGTATCATCAACAAGCTTAAGAGAGTTTGTAGTCAATTCTTTTGCATTGGATGCACTATTGAAGAAGATGATAAGGAATCGATGACAAAAGCGTTAAACGAAGTGTTGCACAAATTGAAGACTCATGGATAATGACTCTCAAGAATGTTTCAAACTCTTAAAATGCTCGAAATGTGGAAGGAAAGAACATACTTCTCAACGATGTAGAGGAAAGCCACAAAATGGCAAACGACCCAAAGGATATGTTGTGGACGATGACGAAGCCGAAAGCAAAGATGATAAATGAGTGGATCAAGAAACACATGATGATGGAGAGATTTACCATGTGTATGAAAATCAATTGAATAGAAAGGGCAAGCCAACTCCATCAAAGCTCATATATGATGATATTTTCTTAAAGAATGCGGTTGTCTTTATTTTCTCCAAAGTGTTCAATAAGCCCATATGGCAAAACATGGACCTCATTAAATCCTTAGGTCTCATTAGGTGTTGTTTGAACCATGAGATGTATCCATAGAAATAGGAAGCTTCCATGAGATCCCATGTGAACCAAGTGCTCCTAGATGTACCCTTATGATGTATCCTAGGAGTTGTATCTGCATGAGAACCTCCTATTGAACCATGTGACCCTAGTTATATCTAATGATATGTCTATGATGTGTGTTTCCATGAGATGAACCTAATGTATATTGTGACGTTCATGCTGTATCCCCAACCAAGACAAAGCCCCAAGTCTTGGTTTAAAGGGGTGATTGTTGGGAATTTACCCTAACACTCAGGGTCTTATAAGTTCCACGTATTTGTTTTTCTTAGAGTCGATTTAGAAAATAAAAAAGGAGCTAAGTGTAAAACATCATTGGTTATCTCATGAGAGTATGACTTCATTGATTAGCTAATCCAAACCTTGAGCATTGCGTTTCCCGCTTTAAATCTATCTTTTTTTTTTTAATAAAAGGGAGTTAGGCAAGCCTACTTTCCCTGACTTTAATTCAAAAAGCAAGAATACAAGTGAATGGGTCTACTGCCCTCGGGACCCCCCAAATCCCACAACGCAGGGAAGGCATTAACACATCAAGAAGTCATACCTTCTTGGTACACCTTACAAAGCTTACATGAAGTTACAGAGGAGGCTGATAATCCTCGCATCTCCATCATGCGGAGCCCCCTTGGTTTTAAGCTTATTGTTGACATGCTCTAGCTCTTTGTGATGTCTAAAGGGGGGGGGGGAGTTCTTACAGTTAGCTATTCTTTTCCCGAGAAGGATTAGGGACTTCTTGATCGACCACTCCTTGGGGATATTGCCAAAGTTGTGAGCGCATCTTTCCCTCCAAATCTTCTAGAGGATCTCTCCATTGATCGCATTCCACAACGCCGCAGAGCAGCCGCTTGCTTCACTGATTGCTTCACCAATGAGGGCTTTCTTCCAGTTGATTTGTTCTTGGAGCCCCAAAGTATGGCCAAGGACCCTTCATAGCCGAAGGGATTTAGGTCAAGCAAAGAACAAGTGAACAATGTCCTCTTTGCTATAGAAACATCGCTTACACTAGGGCAGAACACCGGAGATCTTGTTAGCTTTTGCATTGGTCCATATTCCACAGTGTAAAATTTGCCATAGGAGGACCGAAATTTTGTTTTCAATGAGAGGGTGCTAGATAGACAGAAATTTCAAATCCGATCGAAGTCGCGTCTAGTTGAAAGAACACTTCTTGATGAGACTGGTGTGAATGTCAATGCGAGCTTCGACAGATGCAAGCTAAATCTATCTTTCTCCATTGTACTTTTTGTAGTCAATATAATGTAACTTTCATTCTGGCGCACTCTCGAATCTCTCTCAATCTTTTTCTCTGTTGTTTATATCTACAGATGATGGTGTGCAAATCACACTAGGTCTATGGATGCTTAAGTGTGCATAAATATGATTATGTAGGTGACTTCTTTTATAGGCATGCACAAATGTATGATTACGATGCAGTTCTAGTTCATGTAAGTTATGTGATTGTTGTTATGTTTATGGTTATGTAGGCTCATGTTATACTGTGTTCTGCATACAGAAACCTACATATGCTTTGATGGACATGGAAGCGTGTTTGGAAATTCATATCACCCAATATACCAATGGCCGTGCTGAATTACTATTGATGTGGCACTAAATGCACATAATGACCAGTAGACGGAGGATTATGCCAAATATCGATGCACCTTAGTACATATTGTGAGACCCATATATTTTGTAATTTTTTTCATATCAACTTATATATATAAACATGTAAACCAATAATAATGGAAGAAATAAAAGTAAAAAAAATTTGACTTTTATAGACTGTTTAAAAGGTTGTCTTTTGTGGTCAGATCTTCCCATGTGTTGTTGCCTCTTGGATGTATCTCTTGCTTGATGTGTGCGCCTTTTCCTTTGGTTATAGTAACTTCTTTACCTCACTAGTTTGAAATCATCCCCTTTCTTCACAGTGAGTCCTCCAAGTCGTTTGACTTTTCCAGAATGCTCTAGTAACACTTTCAAAAGAGATTAAAGATTCGTCATGTACCCCTCATAAGATATGTAGGTAGTACGCCTAGGTGCAATGCTTGATCATTTTCTTTTTTCAAAAGGAATTTCGACATTTGCTTATTCTCCCAAAGCTTTAATTTATAGAAAAAGTAGCTATACTAGAGAACGGGCCTAGTACCCATGGGACCCTGCAAATCCCACAAAGTAGGGGTTGCCGATGCATTTCTAGAGGACTTTACAAAGAAGTTTGATAATCCTAGCAACACATCTCTCATTCCAGATCTTCTAGAGGGTCTCACCTCTTTTAGCATTCCACAATGTTGACGAATATCTTATCACTTCACCCAACAATGCTTGCTTCCAATTTATGTGTCCTTGTACTAGCATGATTCTCATGGTGGTTCTCTAGACTAAAATTGACTTGAAGCAAGAAAGGAAGAGGTGTCCCAAATCCTCATTGCCATGAAGGCATCGTTTGCACCAAGGAAAACCCCACAAATTTTGTTAGCTTTTGCATTGGTCAAAATTCCTCATGGAGGATTTTCCACATAAGCACATATTTTTTACCTCGATAAGGGGGTTCCAAAGGGATTGGAACTTAAAGTCCCACCTCAGGCCGAACCAATCCAGACACCATTTCCTATTAAGCATCACATGAAGGTCCAAATTCTTCTTGAATGTCAGAATTTTATGAAGGCTATTGCCGTTGTGCCATCTAAGACTCTCATGGTGAGGAGAGTCATGACTAGTGAGGAGGCGAGCCATTAAGTGCTCCCAAACATGGACTCATTATCATACATGCATTTGGACAACAAAAACACATACACACATACACCCACACACATGCACACAAAATTCCTTATAACTTCTTTTTATTTCCATTCTTATAAGTACAAAAGAAGAGGCTCATGAAATGATTTGAGAGAAAAAAAATGATCAATATCAAAATTAGAGAGCATCACAACTATGCATGAAACATTATTCTTGCTTATGATCTAGGATGCTAGACTCCATTAAACACCATTACTTTCCTAGTTTTGTAACTATGAAAATAAACAAATTAAAAATGAAATTGAAGAAAAAAGCGCATTGAAATCATATATAAACATATAGGAACTTCTCATCATTTGATCTTTTATATTCTCGCGTTTTCAAAGCCTCCTTTGTGAAATTTGGTCTCCCAAACCTCTAGGAATAGGCTTTAGCCTAGAAGAAGACATGTTCCTAAGTTGATCCCCACCAATAGTTATAAACTCATGTTCCTAAGTTGATCCCCACCAATAGTTATAAACTGTATTGCCCTCTTGCCATCCTTATTACAGATTCATGTATATACAGAGCTATCTTCCATGAACCATGTTTCCCTCCTAAGATCATTGATGTAAGGTTATCTAACGATCACGGAATAGCTTGAATTTTCCTAGAAAAGGAAGTTTTAATAGCCACTCACATCATAGATCATGATTGGACTTTAGGACAATGTCCATAGAATGTGATGACATCATGTTGGCAACTCGGATCCTCCATCCTAGGTGCATGTCTATAGGTAATTTGAACTTCAAGTAGAGGTCCTTTGAAATGAGACCAATTTCATATCCATTTTCAATAAGGGCAATGATATAGTTTTCTCTATGTTGGGGTTCAACTACACATAATTACTTTCTCACACAATGAAATTCTTAGAGAATCAATCTCATCACTCACTTACACACTTATAAAGGAAATTGCACAAAACAAAACTCCAATCACACTACTTTCTTACTGCTTCAACACATACTCATACTAAATTACTCAAACAAACAATAAATTCACATGACATTGATGTGGATAAACATACTACTTCATCAAGGTTATCTGCGTATCAAGAATCACAAAGATTACTCGATAAATAGTTTGCTATACTGATGATACAGAACAATACTACTTGATTTCAGCATTTGTTGTACTTCTTGAATCTCCTCGGGTCCTTCCTTTTTCTATATGTGTAGACCTCACGACATCAGAAACATATATATGCATAACCATAACACAACAACCTACTTCATGCAACATCATCATTACAACCTGATCGTAACTAACTGTTAAAGTTATGATTCATCAAGGATCCGATTTTGCAAATATCTGACTAACCAAATATTCGATTAAGAAGACAATAAATATCCGACTAGACGACTTTTTCTATAGAATCTTCTACCCTTAACACCTGTCACTACCCAGTGGATGATTTGGCAAAAATTGCACTCAAATCCACAAATGCTTGATCAATCGCCACTAAACTCAGCTCCCTGTTCAAATTCTCCTCTTGTACTATGTCTAAGACTACTCTATTCTCTACCACTTTCTTTGCTTCATTTTGAATCTTCCTTTGCTCCACAACTACTCCTTGAGCTTCTTCCTCCTGCATCATAGTCTGCTGAACCTGAACCTGCACATCATTCTTTAAATTTTGTTCTAGCAGATTTTCATTTGACTCTGCTAGTTGTTGCAATATTTTCTCCTTCTCAGTCCTATTTTGTTCAATGACTTCTAGTAAATAACTCTCATAGATAGAAATAAAACTAGCCTACATACTTTCATAAGGAATTCTGATTACAACTTCGATTTTGTCTTTAATCCCATTCCACAAATCTTGCATCCGATTCTGCATTTGCTGCTTCATAACACTCATATCCATTTCTGACATCAAAATCGCATCCATTTCTACCTCTTCATTCTGCAACATTTGTCTTTCCAATACTTGCAATGGCTTATTTATGGAATTCAACACTTCATTCTTAAGTTGTAATGTCGCATTCATTTCTACTGGACTTTGCATTTCCTTGGTTATTCCCTGTTGCATTTTATTTGTCCACTCCTAAAATATCTGCAAAGATTTCATCACTTTCACCACTTCCACAGCTTGTTGTTTCTTCAATTCTAACATAGACTTTTCATATCATTTTGATTTTATCTGCAAGTCCTCAACTTGGGTTTGCTATTTTCAGTACTCCTCAAAATTTAGTATCTCATTCAACAATCTTTGCTCCTTGAATAATACTTCTTGTTGCACCATAATTGATAAACATCTTCCAACTTTTTGTGTGCATCCTGAACCTCCTTACTAACTTCAAAGGATGGTTGCACCAAGTCCTCAAATGATAACTTATTGTCTTCTGTAATATGGGCTCCAATTTTCTTTTCGTGGATAATTTGAACCTTTTTCCCATCATCATAGGTAGTTGAGACTCCTCTATTATCTTGGTAGGTGTTTCATGCAATCGAGTCACTTTAGGAGCCTTCGTTCTCAACTTTTTAATCGTAGATACTACTTTCGCAACTCCATACCCAACTTGCAACAATGTCTGATATGTATCGTTTTATTAATCATCGACTATAACACACTCTTCATCGTTCTGCTTGGACACAAGTGACATAGGATGCTGCAAGATTACACTCGGTCACATGATCTCACCTTTCTCCACCATCTGCATAAATTGAAATAACGCAGCTAGGTATGCTGATAACTGACTATTGGACTGCATTTTATGCTTATCGGATAGGAAAATTTCCTCATACATCCTATCATATAACTAGTGTGCCCAACTGACCTGCTCCCCTTTTTGTGCCCAACAACACGGCACATAGTTCTCCTTTGACATATAGTCATATTTTACAATCAAACACAAATGCTCCAAATACCACTTCAATTGTGCTCATCTAGCATATGGTACATTTTTAAGCATGTAATACTATCGTCCTCCCTTTCAAGGCCCAAATTCCTTACATAGATCATCCTTTGGGCACCTAGGTACTGATGGATCTTTTAAAATAGGTAATCAAAATACTTCAACAATTAACTCATGTGATAGTCATACCTGTGATGATATTTGCCCATTGCTCTTCTGCTCTATCTCAATTTGATTCTTTGCATAATAATTGAAGTTCTAACTATCCCAAGGTAATGTCGCAAAAGCAAATAGTGATACTTTCTATAGCCATGTACAATTCACCAGAGCACTTGCGTGAATCTCCAATTTAAAGTTTCTATATGGATCCATCAGCGACTGCATTAGCTTGCTTGTGGCTGATGGTGTCTCAATTCCCATCTCCTCTTCCTGAAGAAAAATGTCACTTTCTTCTGACAATGATTCACCATGCTTTCCTGTTAAAGATGAAGCTTACACTATGCTTGAGGTGGATTTGATCTACATCAAAGGCTATAGCATCGAAAGAACATCCGTTGGAGAGTTCTTTTTCTTATGCTCATTTATTGTATTTTTTTGAGAGATCTTTTATGGTTCATTTACCGTTGTAAAAGCCTTGAGCTTTAAACATGTAAAGTGTAATAAAGTAAGTCTATGATCCAAGGGTCTGGCCGGTTCAGACAGATTTGAAATCGGACACCGTTTGGTCATCCATGTGTATGACCAAAGATCTCGAGTTTAGACTTACTAGGAGGTCTTGTGCTCTTGTGAACAAGTGAACCACTTAGCTTAGTGGTTAAGACTCAAGGGTGTGAAGGACGAGGTCTTGGGTTCAATCCCCATGAGGTACATGGGAAGAGTATTTTGCCCAAAGAGCTCTAGAACCTTCTAGAAGCATCCACTGGACACTTGGCGCACATGTAGTTACATGGCTGACACTTGGATGATTAGCATTCACCTGCCCAAGAAGGTAGTCCCCTGGAGAGAGCTATATATAGAGGCATTTGGTTGGGAGGAGAGTCATCTCTCTAGCATGTGGTGGTCGTAATCCTTGTTTTCTTGCATTGGTATCAGAGCCTTCTCCATAGCTCTCACCCTCATCAATTTGCTCTTTTCATCTTGCGTGTGCATAAGATCTTCTACGACGAAGAAGGTTGCTCGCGGCTGCCCTGAGAAGAGTGCAGAGTTGGTCGTGTGCTGCCTTAGCTTAGGAAAAGCATAGCAAAAGGCTAAGGTCATCTCTGCTATGCAGAATGAGGGATTCGAACCCTGGTCCCTCGTTCAAGAGGGCGTTCTTCTATCCACGAAGATTGCCGGCTGGTCGTGACTTCCTATTCTGCGGATCTCTTATTGACAGATTGTCGCTGTAGAAGACTTCAATAAGGAGTGTTGGTCTATCCACATCGCCACGGGCATTCGCGTGAAGGATGATCGCAGCAGACCGTATTATCCATAGTGCGCGCTGAAGAAGATCTCAGCTAGGAGCAAAAGAAAGAAGATAATTCAGAAGGTCGACGCAGGGATTCGATCCCATTACCTCCCAAAGAGGAGGCTCTCCTCTTATCCACGAGGCCAAATCGATTGCTGTGCTGTAATTGAAGAAGGCAAAGGTTCTGTTCTGAACGTGGCGCAGTAGAAGTGCTTTGAGGCACGAGACTTGAATCGGTGACCTCTAGGAGGGAAAAATCCATAACTTCTTACAACAAAAACCAACTGTTGTAGCCCGGAACCCGAGCTCTATTGAGTCTTAGGACTCTTCCTTAGCCAAAGAAGCAAGCAATAAATAAAGTTTAAGTTTTTGAGCAAAGTGTGAAGGAAGTGGAGCTATGGAGTGAAGATCCGGAGGCCTAACTTCGTCGACCTTGACGGACCAAATCATCAAGAACTATTTCTTGATGAGGAAGCTTCAAGAATGGTGAATAGCTCCTGGCAAGGATCAAGAGGATGAATCACTCTTCCAAAGGATCAAGGGAAGGACGTAGCTCTATGTGGAGCTAAGTATTTTCCAGTTTCTGCTTGGCCTTAATGCTTGATTTATCTTGTTTTCATTATTCTACACTTAATCATAGATGCACATTGAAATAGCCAAGATTTCAATTGATTAAGTCTAGATTAGAATAATGAATTAATCCATTTCTCATTCCAAGCATTAGGAAAGACTTGATTTCAAAAAGATCCTCGTGCATCAAAAAATGTATTTTGGTAGTTTAAATACAGATTTCCTTTCCATTGAGTAAGTTTTCTATTGCACCTTAAGGGTATTTTTTATATCGTAGTGCATTTAGACAAAGGAAAGGATATACATGCATCAGGATTGCATGATATACATTCTTAGTACAAGGAAAAAATCGTGCATCAAGTTCATGCATGATTATTGTATTATTTTTTGAGCATGCAAAGAACATGCATGCATACGCATGTGAACATATGCTTCTGCATGTAGATACATGCATTTGCATGGAAGAATGGAATGTTGTTTGCAAGTAGATATGAGAATGTACTCTCTTAGTATTTAGCTTACTTTATAAAGCTCGCAGTTTGACATTAGGGAAGACCAAGGACTAGTTAGTTGCAAAGACATACTAGTTCTAGTTTGCAACTCAAGTAATTAGTTGATTTCTTCCCAAGTCGATACTCCGCTATCAAAGACAAATACTTAATGATAATTAAGTATGATAGATGTCTTGCTAGGTATAAGTAAGCACTAGGAGAAAGTTAAGTAATAAATTTTCCTGATAACCAAGAAAATTTAATTACTTGCAAACTCTTTTATGATGTATGATGACTCTAAGTCCTGGATGTACTTAGAAAGTCATGCGGATAAGCTTTACTTGATTAGTTACATACTTTATGTAACTTCTCAAGCATCCCAAGGTTGGATGAGAACGTCAACTATATTTCCAAAGTTCCATGAGCACTCTTCTATTTAGAAGATTTCGAAAGTTTTAAAGAAGTTAGGAATTGCTCATTAGATTGACAATTCCCAAGAACTTTCAGTTAAAAGTCTTTGAGAAAAGTGTCATAAGTTGGACAATTTTCATTTTGAATTTGAATTGGTGAAGTTAGTATGGTTGATTCCACCGGAATGGTAAACTTTCTCCTACAGTTTACATAGGATTTTTTCAACTCATTGGGACAGAGTAGTCCTCTAGTCGGGTGAAAAATCAAGTAACTGTTGGATCAAAGTAAACCATTGAATAAACATCTAAAGTTAGATGTATGGGACAATCAAACTTCAAGTTCTCCAAAACAAATTCAAGTGAATCAAGAATTCTTAAAGTCTTGCAAGGGATAAGAATCTCACCTTCATTACTAAGTCCATGCACCAGACATGCCCAGAAATGGACTAGTAATTTGAATCCACCTAATTCACATGTTTGTGCCTAGATCGCACATCCAGAAACTGTGAATTAGCCAGGGATATCTGTTTAGATCCACCTTTATTATTCATTCACTATTTTGTACTTTGACTAGTTTATCAAAGTGCAAAGTGAGATAGTGTTTAGAATCATTTGGGCAAGGATGCCACCACAGAGATGAGACATGTTCTTCCAGTTCTAGAACATGACCATGTTCTTCCAGTTTTAGAACATGAGGCTCGGGGGTTGCCTACAGTATGTATATAGCTCTATTTTCGAGGACGAAAATCTTTTCCAAGGGGGGAAGAATGTAATAAAGTAAGTCTATGATCCAAGGGTCTGGCCGGTTCAGACAGATCTGAAATCGGACACCGTTTGGTCATCCGTGTGTATGACCAAAGATCTCGAGTTTAGACTTACTAGGAGGTCTTGTGCTCTTGTGAACAAGTGAACCACTTAGCTTAGTGGTTAAGACTCAAGGGTGTGAAGGACGAGGTCTTGGGTTCAATCCCCATGAGGTACATGGGAAGAGTATTTTGCCCAAAGAGCTCTAGAACCTTCTAGAAGCATCCACTGGACACTTGGCGCACATGTAGTTACATGACTGACACTTGGATGATTAGCATTCACCTGCCCAAGAAGGTAGTCCCCTGGAGAGAGCTATATATAGAGGCATTTGGTTGGGAGGAGAGTCATCTCTCTAGCATGTGGTGGTCGTAATCCTTGTTCTCTTGCATAAAGGTAGAAAGATAAAGTCCAAATCCCACGAATGGTTGAAGTTGCATTCAATCAAGCAATCAATCAGCTAAAAGTAGATCAAACTAGATCTTCACTTTTCCTAGGAAAGTGAATTGATTCCCTCCAACAACCATTCCCACCTTCCTTTGAATTCAAACTTCACTTGTAGAAATCATGGAACACTCCTAGAGTCTATATAAAGACTTGAAATCACTTGTACAATACATGGAAGCAATATACATACACTTGTGACCATCATTGTCTTGCTCCTTCAATGCTCTGCATCATCTTCTTTGCCATCAATAATCTTGCAGAGGCTGCTGCTCTCTCTCAGAGCTCCCAATTGAGTGCAACATGGCTCATTGGAAAGGTATTAGTGTCTAGTTTATTCCTATAAATTTTAATACCATTTGGTTTAGTAGATTGGGAGAAATCGGAGTTTTTATGTCTCGGGGTCAATCTCTATGTATTCTTGAAAAATAGGAAGTACCTCTTTGAATGTCTCATTCATTCCTATAGCATATTTTGCTTATTCCTTATACTTTTGTGCATTCTATACACTCAACTCTATGTGTATGACTCCCATAAAAGGATTTTTTCTAATTGTAATCAAGCTGCTCGCTATGAGAATTTGAAGTTCATTGTCTCTTCCATAGATAGTAGGTTTTTTGAGCTAGTCGACCCGCGAACCTATCTATTTTGTATCGACTCATTCTCCTTGATGCTCCAAACTACATAGTGTGTTTCTTTGCACTTATCACATGATTATAAGGTCTATTTGAGTCTCCATAATCTCAACGGCTGGTCTTGTGCCAGTTGGTTAGACCAAACTTTGTTGCTTCGAAACTCTTTTTCTACCTTCTACAAGCTTCTCCAAGTTCTTTCAGTGGTATCAAAGCTAGATCAAGATGGGTGACGGCTTTCCCTTAATGATCAAGAAGCTTGATCCACACAACTATGCGGCTTGGAAAATTAGGATGGAGGCCTATTTGCAAGGTAGAAATCTTTATGGAATTGTAGCAAGTGATGAAGGTATGCTTATTCCAAGATCCAAAGGAGGACCTACACAAGAGGAGATAGATAAGCTCACACTTTGGTGTGCAAGGGATGCTCAAGCAAGGTCGTACATACTAAAATCTATCTCTGACTTTCTATTACCACATATTAGAGGATGCAAGACATCTCAAGAGACTTGGGATGCCCTCGAGACTTTCTTTTTTGCTAGTACCAAAGCAAGAAAGAATCATCTTTGGAACGCGTTCAACCAAATGAAGAGGACACCTAAACAAACCATCACAGAGTTTGTTACCAAGGTCAAGGAGGTTGCAGATCAATTAGCATCCATTGGAGAGCTGATTGAAGAAGAGGTCATCATGAGGCAAATTCTCAACGGCATTCGAAGTGATAAGCAATGGAAATCCTTCATGATGGCTTATGATCTCATCATGGATGTGCAAACTACAGACTTCAACATCTTTATTGGACAACTCTTCAATCAAGAAGCCAACAATAGCATAAAGGAAGGTAACTCTTATCATGGTAATTCAACTAGTGCTCTGTATGCAGATAAGAAGGATAAGAAGCAGAAAGGCAAGATGAAGGAAGAAGATGAAGAAGAGACTTCCCAAGCCAACTTTGGAAGCAAGAGCAATTGGAAAGGGAAGAAGAATGGACCAAAGCAAGAAAAAATCAAAGGTCAGAATGTTCAACCTTGTGCCATATGCGATAAGACCAACCACACCACTCAGAACTGGTGGTTCAATGGGAAGACCCAGAAAGGAAGTGGAAGAGGTGGATATGGCAGCAATAGAGGCAGAGGTGGACACAACTTCAACAATAACAATAGAAACTATAATAGAAGGGACACAAAAAGTACTCAGAAGATCAACCACATGAAGACTCAATATTTCTTATGAATCTAAGCCACAAAGAAGGTAAAGAAGATGATCATGTGTTCTACATAGATTCAGGATGTTCGAATCATGTTGCAGGCAACATTGCTCTTCTATCTGATTTGGAAAGTCCAAAGCATAGACATGAAGTGCAAACAGGGGATGCCACAAAGCACAATGTGGAGAAGATTGGTAATGTCAAAGCTTCCAATGGCAAGACAAACATTCTGAGAAAGGTTCTCTATGTACCCACTATCACTAAAAACCTAATAAGTGTAAGCCAAATAGTTGAAAAAGGCTTGCATGTTAGGTTCACCCAACATGGAGCTTCTGTGAAAGATCCATGTCAAGGCTTCAAAAAGATAGCTTGAGGTGAGAAGCATGGTAAGCTCTTTACTTTTTAAGTAGGAGAAACCAGGAACATAGCTCTATTCAACTTTGAATCTCAAACCCTATGTGAGCTTGAAGTGTGGCATAAGAGACTTGCTCATGTGAATGAAAGAACCTTGAAGGATATATGTAGGGATCAAAGTGTTCTAGGACTGTCGAACATATCAAAGCAACACATGATCAACATATGTGATGCATGTGAAATTGGGAAGGCACAAAGACAACCATTCAACCACAAAGGCTACATCCACAACAACTTATTGGACTTAGTACATTCAGATGTACAGGGACCAAGTCAAGAACCTTCATTGGCAAGATCAAGGTATTATGTCTCATTTATTGATGACCATAGTAGATGGACTATTCTATACTTTATCAAGAGTAAGAATGAAGTGTTTGATTGCTTCAAGAAGTATCTTGCACATTTGGAGAATCATACAGGTAGATCACTAAAGAGGCTCAGATCTGATGGAGGGGGAGAATACTTCTCCAAAGAGTTTGATGAGTTCTTGCAGGACAAAGGTACCAAAAGGGAATTGACTACTAGGTACTCTCTTCAACTAAATGGAATTGCAGAGAGGAGAAACAAGACACTGGTTGGATTAGCTAGATCAATGCTTAAATAGAAGAAGTTGCCACATTATCTAAGGGCAGAAGCTATTTCAACTGCTGTGTACCTTGTCAAAAGACTACCATCCAAATCACTTCAAGGTATGACTCATTATGAAGCATGGCATGGAAGAAAACCTAGTCTTGGAGATTGTAAGGTTTTTGGTTGTTTAGCTTATGTTCATATACCATCAGAAAAACTAGGTAAGCTAGATGAAAGGGCAACAAAGGCAGTGTTTATTGGATATGATTCAACTCAGATGGGTTACAGGTTCTTGAATCCTTCAACCAAGCAACTCACTACAAGTAGATATGTTGTGTTTGAAGAACACAGGTCTTCGTATGCTGAAGACAAACAAAAGGTAACACTACCATATGATCTTGATTCTGACTCTTATCAATTAGGAAGTAAGCATGATACATAGGTTCAGGATCCAAGAAGTGATACAGATGATGACCAAGATGAAAGAGAAAAGGATTACAAGATATGGGAGTCAAGAGGCAAAGCAAAGATGCAAGAGGTTGGAGAATGCTCCAAAAACGTACCTAGAAGATCACCAAGAGAGAAGAAACAACCAGAAAGGTATGGGTATGATTCCACATTTTTTACGAAGCATTAAATATACTTGGCAAAAGACTCTATTTCAAAGGAACCCTCAACCTATGAAGAGGCAAAGGGAAACCCTAATTGGCAAAAGGCCATGAAAGAAGAAATAGATGCATTAAAGGAGAAAGACACTTGGGATTTGGTTCCAATATCGCCGAATCAAAAGTAATTGGTTGCAGATGGGTATATAAAGTTAAAAGAGACTCAGATGGATCAGTTTGCAGGTACAAGGAAAGATTAGTTGCCAAAGGATGCTCACAAACTCATGGTATAGACTATGAGGAAACATTCTCACGAGTTGCAGAGATGACTATAATCAGGACATTGATAAGTGCAGCTGCTGCGAGGACTTGGAGACTCCTCCAACTTGATGTGAAAAATGCATTCTGAAATGGTTGGATAAGTGAAGAGGTATACATGTCACAACCACCAGTTTTTAAAAACCCTAATCATCCATCTTATGTTTGCAGACTTAAGAAAGCTTTGTATGGATTGAAACAAGCTCCTAGAGCTTGGAATTAGAGGTTGATTACATATCTTCAAGATCAAGGGTTCAAAGCTAGCAGCTCAGATCCTTCTCTATTCATCAAAAGGGATCATAATGAGGTTATCTATCTATGTGTATATGTAGATGATATTATTGTGATAGGTGATGATCTAAATGGCATTCAAAGGATCAAGAGACACATGCAAGAGGAGTTCAAAATCACTGACCTAGGTGAGCTCACATATTTCCTAGGTATGCAGGTGATATATACAGATTAAGGAATGTATTTGACTCAAAGAAGATACATTCAGGATCTTCTTCTCAAGTTCAAAATGGAGAACACTAAACCTTCAAGTACATCTTTGGAGATGAATCATAAACTTAGTGTTTATGAAGGTGAGAAATTTGAAGACCTAAAAGAATATCAAAGCTTGCTAGGTAGCTTGATATATGCTACTCATACAAGGGCAGACATCGCATATAGTGTGGGAGTGCTTAGTCAATTCATGCACTCACCAAGAAGACCACACATGGATGCGGCTAAGAGAGTACTTAAGTATCTAAAAAGTACAATCAACGAAGGTATATTCTATCCTTATTCTTCAGATTTGGATATCAAAATCTATTCAGATGTAGATTGGGCAGGAGCTAAGGATGATAGAAAAAGTACATCTGGATACTTAGCATTTGCAGGTTCGAAGCTAGTGTCATGGAGTTCTAAGAAGCAACCAACAGTTGCTTTATCCTCAATTGAAGCAGAGCACAAAGGCTTGACCATAGCAACTCAAGAGGCAATATGGTTAAAAGCATTGTATACAGATTTGGGACTTGTGAGTTCCAAACCTCACATATTTGGAGATAATGTAGGTTCCATGCATCTAACGGCAAATCCTATTTTCCATGCGAGAACCTAGCACATAGAAGGAAGGCTTTGTAGATTCAAAGCTATGGCAGGTATTCAACGTATCAGAGAATGAAGACTCAATCATACTTTAGCTTGAAGGGGAGCTGTTAGAACATCAATCTTACAGTATGCTTGAGGTGGATTTGATCTACATCAAAGGCTATAGCATCGAAAGAATATCCATTGGAGAGTTCTTTTTCTTATGCTCATTTATTGTATTTTTTTTGAGAGATTTTTGATGGTTCATTTACAGTTGTAAAAGCCTTGAGCTTTACACATGTAAATGTATAAAGATAAAGCCCAAATCCCATGAATTTGTGGTGGTTGAAGTTGCATTCAATCAAGCAATCAATCACCTAAAAGTAGATGAAACTAGATACTCACTTTTCCTAGATTGTAGGAAAGTGAATTGATTCCCTCCAACAACCACTCCCACCTTCATTTGAATTCAAAATTCACTTGTAGAATTCGTGGAACACTTTTAGAGTCTATATAAAGACTTGAAATCACTTGTACAATACATGGAAACAATATACATACACTTGTGAGCATCATTGTCTTGCTCATTCAATTCTCTGCATCATCTTCTTTGCCAATAGTAATCTTGCAGAGGCTTTTGCTCTCTCTCCAGAGCTCCAAATTGAGTGCAAGATGGCTCATTGGAAAGGTATTAGTGTTTAGTTTAGCACTATAAATTTTCATAGCATTTGGTTTAGTAGATTGGGCAAAATCTGAGTTTTTCTATCTCGGGGTCAATCTCTATGTATTCCTGAAAAATAGGAAGTACCACTGGTGAATGTCTCATTCATTCCTATAGCATATTTTGCTTATTCCTTATACGTTTGTGCATTCTATACACTCAACCCTATGTGTATCACTTCCATAAAAGGATTTTTTCTAATTGTAGTCAAGCTGGTCGCTATGGGCATTTGAAGTTCATTGTCTCTTCCATAGATAGTAAGTTTTTTGAGCTTGATGCTCCAAAGTATATGGTGTCTTTCTTTGCACTTATCACATGTTTATAAGGTCGATTTGAGTCTCGAGAAGCTCAAGGGCTGGTCTTGTGCCGGTTGGCTAGACCAAACTTCGTCACAACCTTCTCCATGTTCTTTCATTTCCTTCCCTCTGAGTTGACCTCTCATGTCTGTAGGGGAAGTAGGCTAGAGCGTTGCCACCAAACTAGCTCTCTTGCTTTTAGGCATAGCAATACACTTCTCAACTACACAAGTGGACCAAAAATGCACTTGCGCTATAGGGCTTGTACGTACGAGAAGACCATTAACATAACTCACCTGACTTATCCATGATTTAGATAGTTGGAGATCAAATCTGCATAATAATTGAACTTTAACCTGCACTCCAATGTGGTAATTTAAAGTACTTTTTTGATGATCTTTTGTAACTGACCAAAATCTGACTCCATTACTTTCGATCGAGTAAAGTCTGACCAACCATGATTTGACTATTTCTCTTGATATAGTCAGAAATTTGACTATAAAAGATCCAACTAACAATGCCATGACGCTTCGACCTTCACATGAAATCCATTGACATGTTGATAGACCACTTAATGTAACCTTCAACCAACAACAATCGAGAAAACATGTCACCACAAAGAAAATTGCAGATAAGTAATCCTCATTGCTTCAGTGATTATTATTGCTACTGATCCGATTATTAGAATTAAACATTACTAATACCAAATTGCTGTTAACCAATCCATATGAGGAGGTTTGCCTTGAAATTTCTTTAGGCAAAATCCATTAGTAGGTCTTTTCATTTTTGTACCAAAGACATCTGCTGCCAAAAAAATCCCATGTTCCAAATCTTGCAGAATCTGATATGGACCCTTATATCTCAAAGTAAGCTTTCTTGGATGTCGCCCTAACTTAGAATTGTATACCATAACCCAATCTCCAACCTAAAATACTTTAAATTTAACATTCATGTTCACCTAAGATTGTCTCTATCTTTGGATAATTTTAGTTATATATGCACTAACTAAACGTTCTTCCTCCACTTGTAGAAGGTAATTACTTCTATGCTTGACATATATTTTCGGAGACATCTTTCTACTGCTACACGAAAACTTGGCACCACAAACTCCATTGGGACCATAGCTTCTAACCCATACACTAATTTGAATGGTGTCATTCTAGTTGTTACCTTAAAAGCTATTCTAAATAACCATAATGCCGAATCAAGAAGCAAATCCCAATTTTTTTTTATTATGATGAGCTAATTTTTTTGAGAATCCTTAATAAAGTTTTATCAGTGCTTTTTGTCTGACCATTTGCCTGTGGATTATATGTTGTGGATGTTTTTTGCATAATTAGATGTGTCCTTGTTAACTCTGAAATGACGTCATTAAGGAATTGAGCTCCTCTATCACTCACCAATTCTACTAGACATCCGAATCTGGTCATGATGTTATGGTAGAGAAACTTTGCTACACTATCCCCCTTATTATCTTTAAGCACAATTGCTTCCACCCAGTTTGTATAATAATCAATCGCTACTAAACTATACCGATTCCCATGTTGAGTAATTGGCTTAATTGGGCCAACAAAATCCATCCTGCATTTTTTAAATGGGTCTAATGGTAAAAATGGGTGATTAGCCATTCTATATGAATTATTTGGTTGACTTTTTTTTGACAAATGACACACATTTTTGCAAATTCATGAGCATCCTTTAGTACTATAGGCCACCATAACCCAATCTGTAAAATCTTCTTACCTGTAATATCCCTTGATAAATGTCATCCAACTGCTTTTGAATGGGCTTCCTTCACAATAGTTGCTTGCTCAAAATTGGGCACACATTGTCTAATTGTTGATCAAAGGTACCTCATTACCTTTGTTGCAAAACGAGTGCAATTTAGCTCAAAATGTTGATCCTCTTCAGCAACATGAATCTCGTTATAACTGAAAAATCCATCCAGAAAACAATACATTTCATATCCAACTACCACATCTAAAATTGCATCACAAAATGGCATTGGGAAGGGATCCATAATTGTAGCTAGATTTAATTTTCTATAATCCACACAAATCTACAATTTCCCATTCTTTTTTGGAACAACAATAATGGGAGATAACCATGTTACTTGATTTATCGGTTTAATGAATCCAATAGCCAATAACTTATCAATTTTCACCTTAACCTATTTTGCAAAATTTGGATTCATCTGATATCTTTATTGCACTACCGAAAGAGCATCTATTTTTAAATTGATGTGATGTTGATGTAAATCTCGGTCTATGCCTTTTACTTATGAATAATCCTAAGCAAATACATCAATATACTCTTTCAATAAACGAATCAGATCTTCTAAAAACTGACCTTCCAATTCCTTGCTTACCCTCAACATTTTTGGTTCAGCATGAGTGCCTAAATTAATTTCCTAAAGTTCATCTTCCTTCACCGTACCCAGACCTTGGATACTTTTGTTCATATATTTTCTCAGCCAAATTTATTACCTCCTTTTCTTCGTGATCCAATTTCTAGTGAGTCCAAATTTCCATATTTTGCTCCAATAATTGTTTCAGCTTGTTCCTTCCATTTTGTCACGTAGAGCTGGCTCACTCCTATTTTTCAACAGTTCCTCTTCTTTACATAGTACTCCTTCCAAATCCATTCCAATAGGGGAACCATAGTTGGATTTGCCTTAAAAATTTCCTCCTCTTCATCATCCTCTATCTCCTTAGCTAGGCTAATGGTGTGGGCCATTAAAGGTTTTTCTCTTATTGACATATTCCTTCTTCCTTTCATTGGTATTGTGACTTGTTTTTTCCCCTTCATGATAACCACTAGATTTAAACCCCAATCTTGCTTTACCTTGGCCAACTTGAACCATCCTCCAATGTCTATTTGTTGTTGCTTCAAAATTCCCAAAGGTTGAACTCTTGTCTGATTTTCTATCTTAACCTGAAAAGGTGCTGGTGCTAAAGCCCCATTCCCCATTTCTTCAAAGATATATTCAGGTAATATGTTCACTCTGTTGGAGATAGACGTCTGTGGAAGCACGCGAACAGCACAAGGAAGAAGAAGAAGCTTGGAGCACAACACACAAGACTGAATGTATTACTAGAGAATGTACAAAGATAAGTAGCCCATTAGGGCAATAGGCGTATATACAAGCCGGGGGAAAAAAACCTCCTAAAGAGGGAAAAAAGTGCCCCGGCAAGTAGAGTGTTCACACACATCACTACCTAAATATATCAACAAATCCCCCCTGGGAGTGATGCGGTGAACAAGGAGCTGGCACTCATGTATAAGGAAGTGCCAAGCTATGTGGAAATCACTCCACAAAAGGAAGTAAGCCCAAAGCTTTGCAGAAAGCTTCAAACTTCTCCCTAGGTAGAGCCTTCGTGAAAAGGTCTGCAATGTTCTCCTGCGTGGGCACATATGCCAAGCTGATCTCCCCAGCAGAGAACCTCTCCCTGACATAGTGATAATGCACCTCAATGTGCTTAGTGCGAGCATGGAACACAGGGTTCCTCGCAACTGCCAATGCACTCTGACTGTCAGTAAAGATGGTGGTGGCAGAAGACTAGCCAACACCCAAATCAGCCATAAGGCGTCTGAGCCACACACACTCAACAGTCGCTGTGAAAGCTGCCCTATACTCAGCCTCACAACTGGAAGTGGCCACAGTAGGCTGCTTCTTGCTCAACCAAGATATACATGAGCTACCAAGCATGAAGCAAAAACCACTGGTGGACACATGAGTGTCATAGCAACCAGCCCAATCTGAGTCAGAAAAAACATGCAAATGTGGCGGTAGTGATCCCCCCTTGGGATAAAACAACCCAAGTAGCCGAGTACCACTCAAGTAGCGAAAGATGCGCTTAACCGCTTTCCAATGCGTGACTCCTGGGCAATGCATAAACCTGCTCATCTGTGAGACAACAAACTGAATATCTGGCCGAGTAATGCATAAGTAAATCAAGCATCCAACAGCCTGCTGATAGAGAACAGCATCAAATGCATCTCCAGCATCATGAAGACTCAATCGTAAACCTGTCTCCATAGCAGTGGCAATAGGCTTACAGTCTTCAAGGCCAAAACGCTGCAATAATGTGTCAATATATTTCGTTTGACACAAAGCCATTCCACCATCAACATGCATAAACTGAATGCCCAAATAGTGATGCAAATGCCCCAAATCAGACATCTCAAATGAGGCATGCAAATCAGCCTTAAAATCAGCAATATGTGTCTCAATAGGACCAGTGAGCAGCATGTCATCAACATAGACAACAATGATCAGAAGCACATCATTAGCACGCTTAACATATAAGGTGCTTTCAGTTGGAGTATTCTCAAAACCATGTGCAATCAGATAGGCATGTATCTTCTCATACCAAGCACGTGGTGCTTGCTTTAAACCATATAATGCCTTCTTTAACCTGCAAACCTGGTTTTCATGCCCTTTCTGCACAAAGCCACGGGGCTGAAAAACATACACTTCTTCATGCAAGTCACCATTCAGAAATGCTGTTTTAATGTCCAACTGATGTACATTCCAACCATGATGGGCTACAAGTGCACAAATGCTGCGAACAGTAGTCATACGGCATGTAGGTGCAAAGGTCTCATCAAAATCAATGCCTCTTTCCTGTGCATAACCCTTTGCAACAAGCCTAGCCTTATACCTTTCAACTGTACCATCAGGTTTACGCTTCAGCTTGTATACCCACTTAGTGCCAATGGCCTTCTTGCCAGGAGGCAAGTTACATAAAGACCATGTACCATTCTTCATTATAGCATCATATTCAGATTGCATAACAGCCATCCAATTTTCTGAATTTTGTGCTTCATCAAAGGAAACAGGCTCATTCTCATCACAGAGACTAGATGCAGCCATAGCATAGCAATCTGATGCAAAGGAGGAACTATGAGAGCCTAAACGAGTACGATATGACAAAGGTGCATCTAATTTGCTGTCACGCAAAGTCTGCACCAGCCATTTTGGCATAGTTTTTGCCTGCTCAATATCAGCTCTCTCATCAACAAGTGCATCATGTAAATCTACATCAGAAATGGAATGATCTGTATCATCATATGAAACCTGCAAAGGCTGAGAAGTTGCCTCATTAGGACCAGCAATAGCCTGTCCACCTGTAAAAAGAGGCATCAAAGTATCATACATGTCTTTGGAGCTAACAGATGTCTCCTTAGTACATGAAAGCAATGGTTGAATAGCATCTTCCACAAAGACAACATCATGGCTAACCAGAATGCATTTAGTCTGTGGATGATACAGACGATAGCCTTTACTTTCAGAACTGTACCCAACAAAAATACATTTTACTGCCTTATCATCCAATTTTCTGCGATGTTGTTCAGGCACTAATGCATATGCCAAACAACCAAAAACACGCAGATGAGCAACAGATGGCTTGCGATCATGCCAAGCCTCATATGGAGTGATAGACTGCAACGCTTTAGTGGGACACCTGTTTAGTACATATGTTGCACACATGACAGCCTCAAGCCAGAAACTATGTGGTAAAGCCTGACTTTTGACCATGCACCTCCCCATCTCCATGAGTGACCTGTTCTTTTGCTTTGAGTGGATATACCCATGCATGCCTGGAAAAATCATCAATGAAAGTCACGAAGTAAAGGTAATCTCCAAAAGAGGGTGTCTGCATAGGACCACAGACATCACTATGTACAAGCTGCAATTTCTGCATAGCCCGAACTGAACCATCTTTTGGAAAGGAAGAACGCTGCATTTTGCCCAAAATACAGCCTTCACAAACATGTTTTCCAGGTGCGTCAAGTTTGGGCAAATAGGACACCATTTCAGATTTCTGCAGGCGTAACAAACTAGCAAAATTCAGATGACCAAATCGTGCATGCCAAAGCTTTGCATCTGACATAGCTTGAGAATCATGAACTACACATGCCGAATCATTCAGAGATCTTTCATAGTCTATGAGCTTATACAGCCCACGACATAAAATGCCAGAAGCAATAATCACATCGCCATTTGAGAGATCATGAACTGTACACTTGTCATCAACGAATTTCACAACCAAGCCAATCTTGGCTAATGCAGAAACTGATAACAGGTTCTTTTTGATCCCTGGCACAAATAAAGCATCTGACAAAGTGAAAGAACTACCATCAGCAGTAGTCAGAATGATCTTACAACTCCCATAACAGGATAAGAGGAGTTATTGGCGCATGTGACAGTATTCCCTGTAGGGGCAGGCTCAAGTGAAGAGAAGAAACTGCGCTGCGAGGTAATATGTTTGGTCGCCCCACTGTCAAAGTACCAAACATCTGAGTCTACTGCAGACATGCACTGATCATGAGAAGATGGGTCAAAACTGCAGACAGTAGTAAATACCCATTCTTCTTCCTGCACAAGATTTGTAGACTCTATTTTTGGTGTAGAGGCCTCTGCAACAACCATTCCAGCCTCTTTCTTCTTTGCCTCTTTAGCAGCCAGTTTTGGACAGTTCTTTATAATATGATCAGTTCCATTACAGTACTTGCAGAACAATTTCTGCTTTTCTGATTTCTTTTCATCTTTATCCTGGTTCTTCGATTGTGCAGCATTTGCAGATTTCTGCTTACTAGTAGAAGAGCTCCATTTTCCTTTGCCCTTCTGACTAGCCAGGAAAGCTTGATCTGCAACACGCATAATGGACCTGTTCTGCCTGGACTGATCTTCCTGCAACAGAACAGAGACTAATTCCTCAAATGACAAGGCATTCGGATTGCCTTTCATCATCAACCGAAGAGTAGAGGCAAAACTCTGATATGAATGAGGAAGACCATTCAGAACGGTCTGCACAAGTGAGCTATCTGATATAACCTCATCAATAGAAATCAATTGTTCCTTCAGGTCTTTGATCTTTGTAAGAAAACTGTCCATAGAATCACCTTCATTCATGTGCTCACTCTCCAACTGTTTTCGGAGGTAAGTACCACGAGCCTCATTCCTAGCCTGGTACAAAGTGGTAAGTGTATCCCAAGCATCCTTTGCTGTTCTGCAAGAGCGAATGTGAGGAATAATGGCACGTTTGACAGACAAGGCTATCAATGCATGTGCCTGGGCATCTCTGCCATCCCAACGAATCTGCTCTGCAGTAGGTGCAACAGAAACAACAGCACGAACAGGAATCTGTGGAATATCATCTTCGACACCATCTTCATCAGCTCCAACACCTGTATTTGCAGTACCTGTCATTATAGGTGTAACAGGACGTCTTTCAACACCCTGCACAATGTTCCACAATCCTTTTGCAACCAGTACATGTCGCATCATATAAGCCCATAATGGGTAGTTGGTACCATCCAACTTATCCTCAGCAGCCAACATACAGAATACATCACTGCTTTCAGCCATGGCCGGTGACTGAAATACCTTGATGCAGAAAATTGACTGTATCTCAAAAAGTTGAACAGAACTGCCCAGACGAGTTCTGCTAGACCTATAGAAGACTTCAAGACGCTTAAACTGGCAAACAGAAACTGGTATATACCTTTGGCACAAAAGGACGAAATAGCCTGCACAAGCACTGCGATAGTGCGTTCGGAGGCCAAAACGAGCTCAGATCGCAATTTCGGCGCCACATAGCGAAGCTGTTTTGATCTCGGAAACACCCTGAGTATGCTCACCAAATTTCGTGCGAATCTGAGACTGCAAACGGAGGAGTGTCGACGGCGCCCTAGAAGAAGCGACGACCTGCTCTGATACCAATTGTTGGAGATAGACGTCTACGGAAGCACGCGAACAACACAAGGAATAAGAAGAAGCTTGGAGCACAACACACAAGACTGAATGTATTACTAGAGAATGTACAAAGATAAGTAGCCCATTAGGGCAATAGGCGTATATACAAGCCGGGGGAAAAAACCTCCTAAAGAGGGAAAAAAGTGCCCCGGCGGTCCTAGAGTGTTCACACACATCACTACCTAAATATATCAACACACTCCTGAACCACCATCCAAAAAAACTTCATTAAACCTTCTCTTCTTATATGGAGCTTGATTTACTAGTACTACAAGATCCACATAAGCTAGATCAATATTATTGGTCGACATTGAAATTGCAAACCTTTCTGCTGGCTTTGATTTTGCCCAACTAGCCTCTTCAACAATTTTTCTTTAAAAGCTAGGGCCAAAGATTATAATGGATCCAAGCATAATTGTAAGGGAGAATTACTGATTACCTAAAACTAGTTATTGTTTAGCTCTCTCTTAATATTCACCCTATCATCTTTTTTCTATTTGTAAGTGAGCATTAAATTTTCCTCATCCTATGATAAAATCTAACTTTTATCCTGCTTTTGTTGATCCTGTTTGATCCGTTTTTGTACTTGATCTTGGATCTACCTTTCTTCATGCCAATCAATAGGACCCTTATTTTTTGATCTTATTACTTCCAAGACTTCCACATCCTTTGTCATAACACATTTTCTACAATCACAATTCCATTGATCCTCATGATCCTTACTTCTGATTTCTGATGTACCTGCACTCGGATCACTGTGAAGTTCTTGATCTAAAAACTATAAGATTTTCCAAAGGAGCTTGCTAGGCATATTGTTGTTGCTACCCTTGCTGATTATATTGATTATATCAAATAACTAGTATGCCTATTTCTTGTCTATGCTTAACCTATAATGGGAAATTTGGACCAATCCAATGATCTTGGGAAGAGCAATACCCAACCATTGATGACCTTGGTGATTCCTTGCTAATTTCCTTGATCGCTCCATGGAGGGCTCCCTTGCTGCTCTCTTTGAAAAACACCATGACCCTGAATCAAAATGGCTTGATTTGTTGTGACCTCATTATTGCTCTTATTCTCTTGTCTAGACCATGGACCTCTATGCTTTGGATTATACCAACATTGACTTGTGGTATTCTCGCATATCTCACAAAACCCTTTTTCCTTAGGTGCAATTATTTGAATACCCATTCTTCTTTAAATGACTAATCAGAGTTTCCTCCTTATCCTCTCTCCCTTTTGATTTCTGGTGCCTTCGTACAGGAACTTCCTCTTCTTCACTTCTTAAATCTGAATCTATCGTAGCTTTTCTAGAATCCGATTCTGTATTAGATTCCTCATCAGAGCTGGAATTGTTATACTTCTTCTTTGTTCTACCAAACCTCTTTTCTACCCTAGTAGCTGCTACTACCAACACATCAAAGCCATTGGCTATATCAGTACTAGCCATGGCATGCCTAATAGTACTTCTTAATCCTTTTAGAAAATAACTTGCTAACATCTCGTCAGTAGGTCTCTCATTACCTTATAATCTTTCCATTAAAACTCTAAATTTATGAGCATAATCTTCTACCAACATATTCTTTTGTCTGATTGGTTTGAGTTTTCTTAGAACATTAGAAGGAGTCTTTTCTCTCTTTAATGTTTGCAAAAATTCTATTCTTAATGTATCATAAGTAGCAAAATGAGCAATAGCATATTGGCTAGACCAGCTCATGGATTTTCCTTCTAATGTGGCTACAAACTGTTGTAATTTAATTGCATCATCATACAATGTTGGATAATCATTGGAGGTCCATTTGATTTCAAACTAAGCAACATGGCAATCGACATCTTCTTTTGATCCCCCTCAAAAATGTGCTACTTTAATTGTGGGAATAGGAGGTGGTTGCTCTATGGGCAATGGCTGAGGTGTACCCCTAGGTCTTTGATTGATAGGCCTTACAAACGAGTCAACTTGGAGTCGCCTTCTTACTCCTGCAACTGTTTTTTTTCAAGATCAATGCTCCTAAAATTCCACCCACCGGCCTTGCTTTGACTACACCTAAACCTCCTCCGTCTTCTTCAAAATTATAAAATTGAATCTTCTTGTGCCTTGTACCAATCATTTGGATCACGAACGTGGTCCACATTACCAGCTTGATCTTATGCTTGTGTGTAATATACTTTACCAACTCTTCACTTTCTTTTCAACATTCCTGTTTCTTTGAGCAAGTGCAATACGATTGCCAAATGTGTTGGGGTTCAACAACACACTACTTTCTCACACAATGAAATTATGAGAGAATCAATCTCAACACTGACTTACACACTTCTAAAGGAAATATTCACAAAACAACACTAATCACACTACTTTCTTACTGCTTCAACACATCCTCATACTCAGTTACTCAAACAGACAATAAAATCACATGAAGTTGATCTGGATAAACATAATACTTCATCAAGGTTATCTACGTATCAAGAATCATGAAGATTGCTCGATGAATAGTTTGCTATACAGATGATATAGAACACTACTACTTGATTTCAGAATTCGCAAGACTTTTTGACTCTCCTCTTGTCCTTCTTTTTCCTATATTATATGCAGACCTCACGACATCAAAAACATACATGTGCATAACTAGAACACAATGACCTACTTCATGCAACATCATCGTTACAACCAGATTATAACCAACTATTAAAATTCCAATTCTGCAAAAATCTGACTGTCCAAATATCCAATTTAGCAAACAATAAATATCTAACTAGACTACGTTTTCTATAAAATCTTCTACCCTTAACACTCTATATAAAAGTTCATCATGTTAAAGGGATTTTGTCGTTCTCCGTTCTCATCGCATGGTAGATTTTGTTTGTTGGTCTTGAAGAATACCATTATCTTGAGAACACATAGGTTGATTATGATTTTGAGTAGGATTCGGGTTAGTTTGATATGGTTGCATTGGTTGTATTGGCTGGTGTCATGTTATTTGTGTTGGCTGTTTGGGGTTCTGTAATGGCTTTACTTGCCATCTAATCCTTTTACCCTTAGCTACCCCTTCATTTGTTCTTCTTCATTTTCCCTCAATTATAACTTCATATCCTATTGATAAGCATATTTAGGTGCTCATTGATAAGGTATGCACTTGACCTTGCCATCGTGTAACCTCGAAATCTCATTACTTGTAGGTTTTAAAATTATTGATGTTTCTTTCAATGATCTAATGAATCCATTACTTTGAACCATACCTCGGAATCCTCCATTTCATCCATGACATTGCAAGCATAAGTGGAAACATGCGAATTCAATCAATAAAGATTTTAATGCATCGACGTCCAAAGATAATACAAACGTTTTCTCCCATCTTTGAAAACTTAAATCATTTTGTCTTTGATAGACACCAAATCTGAAGATAGAGGGTCTTTAGAACTATCACATCTAAATCTATTGTCCTCTATAGAGTCACACTATGTAAAGCTTTTATATCTAGGTAGTTTTGTTGATTTTGAGGTAGTAGCTTGAGAGGAGTGCGCGTCACTTAGTTTTTTGAGACTTTGAATTGTCGTAACTAAAGTTTTAAAGCACCTCTTCAAGCGAGTTAGGTGAAAAAACATCTTCTTCGAACACGGAAGGATTTATATTTTGATAAGGGTTTCTTCATTGTTTGCATTTGATCTTCATATAGATCCTCTTGACATTCTTGTGTAAATTCTTCCATTGTAGTTTGTTTTTTAACATATCTCCTCATCGGCTCTTGAAAAAGGTCCTAGTCCTCTATAAAGGCCAATTATTAATATATGACTTATGTGGAAATAAATAACTTAAAACTTTAGAATCAATTGATCGTAGCAAAAGTGACACTTATTCATGTTGAAAAACTCTTTTTCCATATTGAGACAAGTCCTAACATTATCGATCAAACTCTCTTTATTTTTCCAAAAATAAGTGGGTCTTCTATTTTATGTATCCTCTTCCAAAACAATGTACATGTCATATTATCAACATACTCAAGCATGAAAAACTTGAGATTGTTGCCTTCTATTCTGCCCAGTTGATTTGTGTTTTGTCCATGACTTGGTTCCATAAATGCACGTAAGACAAACAAAACAAATAAGACGGGAGAGTTGTTAACCTTCTTCGTAATGCTCTCTAGGCTTGCCAGTTCCACCCCTGCTTTGTGGGATTGAGGGGGTCCCAAGGGCACTAGTCCCATTCATTTGTATCTTGTTCCCTCTTTTCTTTAATTAAATTCCAGGAGATTAGGCCAAGGCCGAACTTCTTTTTATAAAAAAAATTTCTCACACTGCTCTTTGTTTGACATTAGTGCTAGCCCAAGACCCAAGCACTTTGCCTTGAGCTCATATTGTTTATAGAATCATGTTACATTCTTCCCATTAACATCACAACTTTTTAACAACACACTAAGATAGGAGCTCAACTTTGGAAGATTCTATAAACGCACCTAGAGTCGACGTTTGTATAAATGATCATAGAATAGAAGAGAATCAAGTATGAGAACTATGTAATCTCTATCACATTGAGATCTTAGCTCATATGAGCCATCGATGGATATTTTCGCATGACGATTCACTTCATTCAAGTACTAGGAGATTATTTGCATCAAGTTGGCCCATGTTTGATGCAAATTCCTATTGTAAACTTATTTGAGAAAAATAATATTTCATATTTCATATTAAGGACCTGTGAATTATCCATCAATCATTGTTTTTAGATGACGAGCACATCAATAGAGTTGAGCTTAGCATAGCCCTAAGACCATGATCCAAACAATATGGGGAATCTTTGCATCTTTGTGGTTTATTTCACCTCTTATCGAAAATTTAAAGACGGAAGTATACTATGGCAAGAACTCACTAAACTAATGACGTTGGTGGATTCAAAGTACCCCTATCCAGCTAGCTATGTTAATCCATGCCTAGGAGGTAGAAGTGCATGAAACTAGAAAAATGGGTGGGTTTTGTGTTACTATCTTAGGACTTTAATGAGCTCCTTTAATTTCACTTAAATTTCTATGGGAAAATGTATTGTAATTTATGTTTTCCAAAACATCTAACTTTCATGTTTATACCATGGTCCACTACTATGTTACATTCATTGTCCTTATACTAGACTAGAGGAACACTATGTACAACTAGGCTTTAAAGTCTTACGTAGAATATAAGAGAAAGTTTCCTTTTCATCTTTATCCAACCTTTACGCAACACCAAAGAAAATCTGAAATGAAGTCCTTGCAACTAGGGATTGTGTTCTCAAAGATAACGTTTTCGGAGTGGACAAAATTATGAACAATTCCTAACCCTTTGTCTTCAAAAGTAAACTTCTGTAGAAAACTGTGAAATACTTCTTTGTATACTTTAGTTTTTTAGAAGCACTTGCATGAAGGAAACATACATGAACGCCAACTACTTTATACCCAATATCCACCAAAGATCGTCTAAGATTGAACAAGTTTGCGTGTTAATCCTATTTGTGATGTTTAACTTAGTTATGGATTCTAATCAACTAAGACTTTGCAAAAATGAGACATACTCTAGTGAAGACTAGTACAAAGATTTATGAAGTGAGAAAGAAGAACGAAAACATTATGTGATGAATTTAATCTCTTAAGATGCTTAAACTATTAGGAGTGATACTCTTCGACAATCAGAGGTTTTACTTTTCAAAATCATCGCTCCCCTTCTCCCAACACCTCCCTCTACCCTGCAGTGCCCCCTGCCCATCCCCCCTCCCTCAACACCTCCCCTCCTTCCTTCCCCCTCGTTGTGTGACCACTTCCCCATGTCCCACCCCATGGCAGCAGCTCCCCCCTCACTTCCTTCCAACCCCCTCCCCCTCTTCCCCCTCTCCTTGTAGGATCCCCCTCCCTCCCTTGCCCCCTCTCCCCCCTCCTGCCCCCTCCCCCTTTTTTTGGCATGTCTCCTTGGGGTGATCAATCTCCTCCTCTCTCACTTCCCTCCTCCCTTACATGCATAAGACACGGATGGACATGGAGCTTGCACCTCAGAGGGACTCTTGTGAATCCCCTTGTCAATGTCAGAAGGATTTAATCACTACTACCGATATTCATAAAATTAAAAAATTCCTTCTAGAATGGTTATCTCTAAACTATCAAAAATGTATTTTATGTGAGCTTTTGATGTGAGTAAACTTTCTCTTGAGTATTTACACGCTGAAGAAGATGGAGATGTGCATCGAGCAAAAACGACTAATTGAATTTTGGTGTTTGTTGTTTGCACTTACGACTTAAAGTTGAACTTTTGACTCCTTTAGATTTATGTGTTGTGACTCCATGTGTGATATTCTATTTATTTTCCCGACATATGAGTATACGTTGGCATCAATCCATGATTTATTCTTTTGAATGACCCTTCTTGTCCATAAGTATAACTGATGTGACTTTTCTTAGCCCCTTTGCTTGTATCCCTTGTTTGGGTATGAATGTGTGTATACATCTAATTTATTCTACACACATTCGGAGAGTCCCATTCTTCTTCTTTACAAATAAAATCGGAGCTCCTGATGGAGACTTTGAGTGTTTGATAAACCCCTTTGTTAGATTCTCATCAATGTTCTTGCATAGTTCTGTAAGTTCCTATGGGGATAGTCTCTAGATTCCTCCCGGTTGTGCTCCCTCTTGAAGATCTATGGCACAATCATAAGGTCTATGCTCTAGGAGGATATCTGCATTCTTCTTTTCAAAAATAGCCTCAAAGCCTCTGTACTGATTGGGTACCTCCACTAGATCATATTTCTTGGATTCTTGAGTTGGTATGGCATAGATCATATATGTCGGTTACTTCCTTACTACATGTATGAAGGCTTTGGCTTCGACATATGTCGGGTTATTTTGAATATCTCAATGGGTGATTTTATTCTTTTCCCAATTAATGTCTGGATTATGCTTCTTTATGCAAGGCATTCCAATGATAATTAGATGTACTAGGCTAAATACTACATTGAAACATATGTGCAATTCATGCTTACCAAGGTGTACTCTTAATGGTGTGGCTTCCATGGTTATATTCCCAGATGTTAGAGGTCATCCATCTACTACTTCAGCTACTAGTGGTTTGTTCTTCTGAAGTACAAGAATTTCATGTTTGTTAACCAATCCTTCATCAATGAAACATGAGGAGGCTCCTAAATCTAGTAGGATTATAAGGGAAAGGGTCCTCTTGAGCATGATTAACTTGACAGATGCAAGACATGTTTCAATGGGTGTAATTGAAATTATGAGACCCTTTCTTATATCATGGTCCAACTATATGGTTTCTTTTACAACTGGACTTCCTCATTTTCCTACTTTACAAGGGTGGCTACAACTCTGGAGTTTGTTTTGTTGTTGGGATAATTAATTGCAATAAGTCCAAGGTTTCCATAATACATGCATAACTTGTTATCTCTCCTTCTCTGTTTCTCTTGTGGTGTTAGAGGCTAGAACCTAGTTACATCTATTTGCATAGGTTCACGCATAGACTAATCTTTAGCACTAGATTGGAAGGGTTTCCATTGATGAGGTCTTCCTTCTAGTTGCTTTGCTTGTTTCGTTTCAAGAATTTGGTTATCACATTAAATAGCTTGTATTATTCATTCATTCAATGTCTTAGCCTCTGGCATCGGGAGTAGAAGGTCCTTCACATCATCTCTTAAACCCCATCTAAATTGGCTTATGAAATAATCTTCATGCCTAGTGAGATCGCATAACAACTGCCTAAATTCTTATGCATAGGTAGAGGAAGGGCAATTACCTTGACAAAACTTCCGAAGTTTCGTTTCTGCCACTCAACTTGTGTCTACATCTCCAAATGTGGCGGTGAGTTCTCGAAGAAACCCCTCATAGTCCTAAAGTACTACCATGTTCTTCTCCAAGATTGGGACAAACCATGATAATGCTTGGCCATAGAGCAAGGTTCCAGTAAACCCAACCTTGGATGCCTCCTCAAGGTATCTATCGGGTTGCATATGGATGTACAATTTAACTTGTTGGAGAAATCCACGGAACTTTGTGCGATCCCCATCAAAAGTTTTTGGCATGAAAATCTTGTGTTCCTTCATAAAGGATATACTATGCCATTGATTCACTTGAATACTCCCTTGATTTCCTTGAAGACTCCCGATTCATTCTTGTAACTCCTAGAGGAGTGCACCTACATGCATCGGATGTCCCATCTCGACTTGTGTTTGTCGATGAGTTAGGTCCCCAACTTGTTGCTGGAGACTCTGAAGTGATGCTACAATCTGTTCATAAGCATTCTCCATGATGCCTGGTCTTGGATAGAAGTCAGCCTTGCCAAAATGGCATGGGAGCACTAGATTGTGCTCTCTAACTAGATTAGACAAGATTTTGAAAATAAACTTCCAATTACAAAAACACCCACGTAGGGAAAATGATACAAAAATATGTGATTGATACAAGGCTTCCCACAACCCGGGACTCATAGGTATGAATAACTCCACTAGAGATGATATACAAGATCTCACAACCCGGGATCGTAAGTATGAAACAAGATATCATGTTTACAAGAATTCCCTTCAGGGAGATGAACTTGATACAAGAAATAACTCGACAAGGTCTTGTACTATGAGATTACAGGAGGACAAGAAAAGATGTTCAAGAACTAGAGTAGACAAGACTGGAACACAGAATAAGACAAGAACGGGAACTGGAACTTGGAGAGTACTTACTTGGTGGTCAAGACTCCTTGAGCTCCCAAGACTGGTATTGGTAAGACTGAGAATGATTGTCGCTAACCCTTCCTTATATAGGTTTTCGAAGGGTGATACAAGGGTGATTATGATTTGATGATGTCATTGATGATGTCATCAACTGGAAACATGATCTGTGGATGTCACAATCAAGAAAGAAGACAATTGATCTTAGCATTTTGGCACAATTGGTTTACCCAAAGTCGAAACCAATCATGAGATACAAAAGTCACATGTAATAAGAGGTTCAGAAGATCTCCTTTGACCATGATAGGTGTTGTCAAGGTCTATTGATTAGGAATATCAGGAAGACAAAAGAGGAAGCTCTAATAGGCAAAGATCGGAGAGAGGCACAATTTAGACGAAAAGAGGTGGGGTGGGGGGGGGAGGATCGACTAGGAGTTCTGTATGATGAGTTCTCTCTCTTCGGGAGTTCTTCGTCCTTGCTACGGAAAATGGAGATTTTATGCTCAGGTAGAAGAAGGACCGAGAATTCACTTTTTTAATATAAAGGAAGTTCGGCAATAGCCTACTCTCCCGGACTTGAATTAAATTAAGAAACAAAGGTACAAAAGAAGGGGACTAGCGCCCACGGGACCCCCCAAATCCCACAAAGCAGGGGAAACTTGTATGAGTTCTAGGTTGCATTACATAGAAGGTTGATCACCCTCTCATCGCCCTCATGCGGGGCCCACTTGGGTTTGAGCTTGTTGTTGATCAAAATGAGGACTTTATGGTGCCTGAAGGGGGGGGATTTCTTACAGTTAACAATCCTTTTGCCAAGGAGGAGTAGTGATTTCTCAATCGACCATTCCTTGGGGGTATCGCCGAAGTTGAGAGCACACCTCTCCCGCCAGATTTTCCACAAGACTTCCCCTCTGATGGCGCTCCAGAGTGTCGCGGAGCAGCCGATTGCTTCTCCCAAAAGGACTTGTTCCAGCTAAGCTGTTTCAGAAGTCTGAGTTTCTTTCCCACCGTCTGCCATATTTTGAAGGAGCTGGGGCAGGAGAGGAAGATGTGTGGGACATCTTCAATAGCCCGGTGACAGCGTTTGCACCAAGGAGGGACCCCGCAAATTTTGCTAGCCTTGTGGTTAGTCCAAATTCCACGATGCAGAATTTGCCATAGGAGGACAGACTTCTTAATCTCGATCAGAGGGTGCCAAATACTCATGAATTTCATGTCCCATCGAAGCCGCGTCCAAGCCAGGCACCACTTCTTGTTGAGACTGATCTGGTGGTCAGTCGTTTCTTTGATGTTCGGGATTTTGAGTAGGTTATTTCCATTGTGCCATTTGAGACCAAGCGAGTTCGGAGCATCGTGTCCCATGAGAAGGCGAATCTTGTTCCGATCCCATGCGAGGCATCTGCTTTGCAAAGTGTTCCATTCTTCGTAGGAGATGTTTTTGGAAGGATCAATGTCCTCGAAATTGATCCAGCCGTTGGAGTCATGTTTCCAGAGGTGTTTCCATTTTTTGAATCCTTTGTGGCATAGTCTCTTGGCATTTCGAATGTTCCACGACTCCACACTCCGGATGCCATGTATGGGGAACCAGATAGAGTCGTTTTGTCTGATTCCGGCCGCCCACTTCCAGTCCTCACTAATTCTTGTGAAGCTTTTGACTTTATTCCAGCCCTTCCAAAGGGAGCACACGAGATTGGAGCCTTTCGGGAAGACAGGGATCGGGGAGAATAGCAGGGTCATGATGTCGAGATTCTTCCAGCTTGGGAACCCCATGAGAGCCAACTCATTCTTGTTTCTGAAGATCAGCTTGGCCCACGAGGCCTCCCTGTTGCACCAAGCCTTAATCATCCATTTGGCAGCCAGTTTGTTGGCCATACACCCAATGTCCAGGATACCAAGCCCCCCGTTATCTCTGTGGCTGGTGCAGATGGCCCATTTGATCTTAGGCACCCCCCTTCTGTTATGATCACCCGTCCAAAGAAAGTTCCTGCAGATGCTATTCAGCTTGGACAGGCCTAGCTCATTCGGTCTCCAACAAGAAAGGAAATAGATGGTAGACGAGAGGAGGAACGTGTTGATGACCATAGCGCGTCCAGCGAGATTGATTTGCATGCCTCTCCAGTAGTTGAGCTTGTTTTCAAGTTTGGCCAGCACCCAGTTCCAACGCTGCTCCATAGGGACGTCAAACCCCAAGGGGATGCCAAGCAGCCGAAAGATTTGGCCCTGCGGAATGATTTGGCAACCATGATCAATGAGTAGGCCAGGTTGTTGTCCCACAATAGCCCTAAAGGCGGTCTTATTGTGGTTGATTTTGGATCCAGAGGCCTCACAAAAGGTATCAAGACACCTCCAGAACGTCTCCAGACTGGTGTTATCATTGTGAACGAACGCGTTCATATCATCGGCAAAAAGTCTCATGATGATTTGGCTGTGGCCGTGAGGCAGCCGGAGGCCTTTGATATTGCCAGCCTCCACATGATGTGCCACCAGTCTGCTCAGCCCCTCAGTGGCGATGGCAAAGAGGAGAGGGGCCAGAGGGCACCCTTGTCTAATAGATCTTTTAAGGTGGATCGCCTTCGAAAGTTTGCCGTTTACGTTAATTTGTGTCGTTGCGTTTCCGAGAAGGGTCGCAATCATCCTGGTGAATTCCCGACTACATCCGAGATCTTGGAGCGACTGCAGAATATAGTCCCATTCAAGCCTATCGTAGGCTTTGTCAAAGTCGATCTTGAGGAAAACCACATCTTGGTTGGACTCCTTTGCATATTGCATACCTTCCCAAATGTCCATAATGGTTTCCAGGATGGACCTGCCTTTGATGAAACCTTTTTGGTCCTCACTAAGCCAAGATCTCAGGTGGCACGAAAGTCTGTTGGCAATGACTTTGGCGATGATCTTGTATCCTGTTTGGAGCATCGTAATCGGCCGCCAGTTCTCGATTCTGTTCTTTTCCCCCTTCTTGTGAATCAACTTGATAATTCCATTATTTAGACAAGAAGGAAGAGCACCAAACTTTAGCGCTTCTTGCCAGACCATCCGAAGAGGGGTGGCAACCACCAGCTTGAAGGATTTAAAGAACTCGTTAGTGAGTCCGTCGGGTCCCGGGCTTTTACCGTGGGGGAGGGCATCAATAACCTCGATGATTTCTGATTCCGAGATAGGGGCATGGAGCAGGGAGTGGAGGTTGGGTGGAATTCTCCGGGGGGAAACCCAAGAAATGGCAGCCATGCAGTCCCTTCTATGGTGGGAGAGGGGGTTCGAGGTTCCCAGGAGTCTCGTGAAGTGCCCTTCGATGACGCCAAAATTATCTTCTTCCGAATTGCATACATTGCCATGTGGATCAAGCAGTAGGGGGATCGACTCTCTGTTGTGTTTCCTTTTAAGGATACGGCACATCTCCTTAGTGGGTTTGTCGGCTTTGCCGGCCCACCACTCCTTGAAGAAGATTTGCAAGTTTTTCCTTTGTATTTCTTCCTCGTATCTCAACACTGCTCTGACTTTTCGGAGACCTTTCTGGGCTTGGAGTTTTCCTTTGTTCACTTCCTCCTCGAGCTGCCAGAGTCTGTGGTAAAGAGCTTCCCTACGAGCCCGTCTCATAGTCTCGATCATATTCTTAGTTCTAATCATGATCTTACGAGACTTGTCGACCGCACTTCTCCAACACTTGGCTGGGGCCAAGCCAGAGGCGAACGCCACCTTCCACACATCCGCAATCTCTTGGTGGACGGAGGGGAGAGAGAAGGAGGATGCGTTGGCATGGAACCACGGGGCCTTGCGGATCTTGTTTGAAGGTTGAAAAGTGATAACGATCGGGTAGTGGTCAGAGATGGTGAGGTCAGTGCGTTGCGTGATGGTAGGGTGGCCCCACTGTTGAGTAAAGTCCTGAGAGATGTAGCATCTATCGAGTCTAGCTTTCCTCAGGTCCTCGCCCGCCTGGAGATTCGACCAAGAGAAGCCATTCAAGTCTTTGAATTCAACCAAGTCCAAGTGGAGTTTGGTCATGTCCCACGTTTCCTTCTCGCGACTGTCCATGACCCTACCCTTGCCCATCCATCTGTCCCTAGGGTCCTCCACCATGTTGAAGTCTCCACAAATAAGCACGTTGTGGGGAAGCGAGTCAAGTGAGGCCCAAGTGTTCAGTCTCTCCAGATCCCCGTTAGGAGCGTACAAGGAAACCATAGTAACAGAAAGAGGAGCACCAAAGGAAGCCGCAATCCAACGGTGACTTACATCTTCAAAGGAGTTCTCTAACTTTTCAAGCCAGAGGTGTTTAACGCCGATAACCGTTCCTCCAGACCCTCTCTGGTGCTTCGTAGGGATCCACACATGGGCTGAGGAGACCTGTCTGAGGCGTTTCTGTAGATCTTCTCCGTCAATTTTAATCTCTTGAATACATATAATGTCTGGGTTTAAACTAATGTCGCGCAGCCATTGACCAATGATGGCCGCTCTTGAGGGGTCGGTTAGCCCTCTAGCATTTAGCGAGATGACGATCATTTTGTGTTTATCCCTCTTTGCGGGAGGGAGCTTTGTCCTTTCTTCTCTTGGCTTCCTCTTTCTTTTTCACTGGGATCTGATCCCGACTTAGAAATCGGTTCTTGTGGGGGCTTTTCCAAGGTAGCTCGATAGGCTGCTTTCCTTTGCGTGATACTCCTTGCTGGGGGGAACTGGGCCCCGTGCTCGGCACCGTTTCCGGGATCGTCGATCCAATGATGGAACTTTCACTATCCATGTTGTCTTCATTACTAGTGGTGAATCCATCCTCATTGCTTGTAGTATAACCCTCCTGGGGGGTTTCTTTGTTGTCAGGGATCTCTAGGGCATTGTCGTCGGTATCTACCTCGAGTGGTTTCCCACCTGGATAGTCAAGCTCGTTGATCTCCTTTCCAAGATTGCAATACAAATTGCTGTTGGTGGTAAGTGTCAGGTTGTTTCTCTCACCGTTGGCCCTCGGACTTCTTTTCCTTCTTCTTCTAACTTCAGTAAAGCCATCAGCATCAGTGTGTGGATTGAGGAGGCCCTTGCCATCCCCAACCTTGGTCGAGTGGGTCAAATCGCCCTTGTTGTCTTGAGCAGTTTTGGATGCTTCTTGCGGGCGCTTGTTTTTTTGCCTGAGAGGGCAGTCTTTAATCCTGTGACCTTGCTGACCACAACGAAAGCACGCGTTGGGGAGGTTTTTGTAGTTGATATCCTGCTCCCACACATCACCTTCGCCCATGTCCACTTTGATCATTGATGGAAGCGGCGAACTGAGGTCGGCCTCGACGCAGATTTGTGGGTGCCACCTAGCATTGAACGAGTGTCTTGCACCTTCATAGATGAGACCACCAATGTCTTCGCGTGAAGCCAACGGTTTGCCGATAGGAGAGACAATGTCCCACACGAAGTTGTACAAGAAGTATGGGAGGTTAGGGAGCTCAACCCAAAGAGGGTACCGAAGTGATTTCGATTTGTCAGGAGTAAAGTCCGGGGACCATCTGAATAGGCACAGGGTCGCCCGACCGAACTGCCAGGTGCCTACGCTTAGGGCTTGGAACGCCATGTCTTCATTCTCAAAGACTAGCAGCATGTGGTTTGCTGGTAAGAACTGACATTTGCTGACAATTAGTCCTCGAGGGAACCACTCTTTTCGAAGCCATTGTCGCACAATTTCGAGCGGGGGCCTAGGGCCAAATACTTGGCCGACGAGGCAAACTTTCTTGAGCTCCTCCTGAGCAGACAGAACTGCGGGTCTACTGAGGGACACGACGGGGGATTCAGCACTTTCGGAAGCCCCAGGGGCGGCACGCGACCCCCCCTCCTGCAGGGCGGCCAGGAAATCGGTCTCCCCAGGGGGAGGGGCCCGATTACTTTTCACGAGAGAGGAGGAAGCCACATTCATGGCCAAGTGGAACTTGCACCACTTTTACTCTTCAAAGCCCAAAGACTGGCCCCTCCAACATGGATGAGAGGCTGCCCACAGCCCACAAAGAAGGGAAGCCCTATTCCCCCATTCGACCTTTTCAATTTTCCTCCTCTTGCTTCTTTTTTTTTTTTTCTTTTCTTTTCTCTTCTCTCTTTTTTCTTTTTTCTTTTTTCTTCTTTTTTTTTTTTTTCTTTCTTTCTTTCTTTTTTTTTTCTTCTCTCTTTTTTTCTTTTTACTTCTCTTTTTCTTGAACTAAAGCGAAAGAAGGCAGACCACGGCGGCCAAGACGGTCACGAGGACGCTGTTCGAACTTTCCTCCCCAAAACTAATTTCCCTCTTTTTTCCGGAATTAAAGCTCACGATCTCTTTTTTCCCTCTTTCAAATGAGGAGTTCCACGCGCGCCCAGAAGATTCCTTAACGCTTCAAACCTCTGAAAAGGCCACCTCGAAAGCAACCCCTTAGAACTGCCAACTGGTGCGCGCAAATTTAGAGTCCCCGGTGCCACGTGACCTCAACCAAATGACGGCCACGCAAGAAAGAATGAAGCACGATAACGGCCTCGGGAAATGTGGTGAAAGGCGATAATCCGGCCCTCCGAGCGTCGCGATACACCGGGCATGGAGTGTCGCGATAGGCGCCTCCAGAGAAGTCCCCGAGTGTCGCGATACGCGGACACTCAGAGTGTCGCGATACGCGGACACTCAGAGTGTCGCGATACCCAGGACACGGACACTCCGCAGCACCGACAGCTCCGACCTCAATTCTCCGTCACTAAAGTTCCGACGGCTCCAGAGTTCTCAGCGATGGCGATCCGTCTACCTGACACGTTAAGAACGTGGATTCCTTTCATGGCGAGGAACGAGCGACCTACTTCCTCCTCTCCCAAGAAAGCCTCAATGCTCCAGAGCTCCGTCGACTTTCCGAGAATTCACTTGAAGGCCAATTCCCTGATGATACAGAAAATAAAGACAGGAAAATTGCTGCAACAACCGAAAATCATGGCAACAGCGAATACACTGTTAATAATTTCATAGGAATGAATGATTATTTGAGTTCAACACTAATCATCAACAGGAATCATCTCTGCATTCCATACATGATTTTTGCAAAGCATATAGAATGGTTGTTGTTTTTGTTTGTGCATAGTAGACTGGATTCATGTACTTTCTTCCCATATGTTTTACAGATATCATACATATAGCGTACATACATGGTATGGTGCAAGGTTTTGATTCCATGACCAACGCATAATGTGTCATTTGCTACACCTTATGTTGAATGATTATTTGAGTTCAACAGTAGTCCTCTCTGCATTACATAAATAACTTTTTGTAGGTGAGAAGTTTTGGTTCTCTAAACGACGCATAACTGTCATATGCTACAACTTTTATTTTGATGAGTTTCAAACGATGACATGATCGTGAACTCTATCATAGATGAAGTATCCCTTCGAAACAAAAAAACTTGTTATTTTAATGAAGATTAGATCTCTGGCCATAGTATGTTCTGTGCTCAATTTGAAAGGTTGCACGTAAGCAAGATTCAGTCTTTTGTTGCATAAATAGCTCAAACATAACTCATTATAAAATTTTTATAAAGCTTCAATGAATGGTGGAACTCTATGATGAAGAGTTTGAGAAGTTGATTTCATAAATCAGCAAATGACAAAATTATTTTCCTTTGATTGAGGAAGGAGAGTTTTAGGAGTACAACGAATAAAGCACTTGATAAAGAACCTTTGTTTCTGAGTTTTACGTGAAAAATTCAACTTCTGCTTTCTTTATTTCGTTTGTTCTTTTACTCTGTGTGAACACAAAACAGATTTTTTGAAAGGTACTTTGAGTCAGTGTTTGTCTTTTGAGATACATTCTTGTTTATGGAACTCGATTAGTTTACCTACTCTTTGGACGAAGACTTTCATTCATAAATGCTTGTAATGAAATGACTGATCTCACGTGTTCCACTCAAGGTTGTTTTGTTGGAAATGTCGTTCTTTTGTTGCCTAAAGAAAATTTAACAATACAGAAAAGTCAAACATAATACAAAAACAATATCACCTCGTAAGAGAGATCAATGTAGGATTCGTATAATGACTGAACCACATCTCTTCCTTCTAAAATAAACTCCATAGTTTGGTTTCCTTTTCCTTTTGTAATGACTGAACCACATCTCTTCCTTCTAAAATAAACTCCATAGTTTGGTTTTCCCTTTTGTTTTCTGACTTCTTTTCTTTTTGTATTATTTCATATCATATCGTGAGCGAAGGTATTTCTAAAGTGTGTTCTTATAATTGAAGCAATCGTAGTCATTTTAATATGCAAGAAGAATATAGAAGCATTTTATGTGTTTGTTTTCCTGTGTGAAATTATTGAATTATATTTTATTGTTTGAAGTAACCTTTGGATACAAATGACGTGACGATAAAAATGCAAAACTGTTGTCCGTAAACCAGATGAGAATATGATAAGGTTCTTTTGAAGCCTCCGCATGCTATGCGAATTCATTGAATAAGATGTTTCTTTTTGGTTAAGCTAACCAATCTCCTCATCTCTTTTCTTTATCACTTGAGTCCCCTACAAGCACCTTGTGTGCGCTGTATTATCGGCGGTTGTCATGACCCATCAACCAAGCCCGTTGGTACTATATAGGCATGAATGGGCTCGATTGATAGATGAAGGCAACCGTCGGTAATATGGTGAACATAGGGTGCTTATAGGGGACTCAAGTGATAAACAAAACAACTCAAGAGATTGATTAGCTTAGCAAAGAAACACCTTATTTGATAAATTCTAATAGTATGAAGAGGCGTCAAAAGAAGCTTATCATATTCTCATGTGGTTTAGGGACAAAAGTTCTGCATTTTTATCATTTTTATCATCACTTCATTTGTTTCCAAAGGTTATTTCAAACAATAAAATATAATTCAATAACTTCACATAGGAAAACGAACACATGAAATCCGTCTATATTCTTCCTACATGTTAAGATACCTAGATTTGATTCCATCGTAAGTACACACTTCAGAAATACCTTTGTTCATGATATGATATGAAGTAATACAAAAAGAAAAGGAGAAACCAAAGTATGGAGTTAATTCACTACAACATATGAGGGGCATACCAACGATGCTTATACCGACGGTCACTCTCGACGTCGGTATAAACATTGGAAAAGTTCATTTAAAGATACCGACGGTCAAGTGATCGTTGGTATGACCGTTTTAAACAGATCATCACTGTGTCCCACAGCCGTCCGTATAAGCATCGGTATGAGCGTGGGTATAAGCATCGGTATCGGCGTGGGTATAAGCATCAGTATGGGCGTGGGTATAAGCGTCGATAATTTACTGGAAGTTACCGACGCTCATACGGACGCCCATATCGGCGCCCATACCGAGGCCGAGTTTTAAACATACCGGGAACCTGGGAGCAAAACTTCACATTTTTGCGCATGTTTGAGTACTTTTGTCTTCTGTCAAACTTGCACGCCGGAACCAAATTGCGAACTGCATTGTCTTGTCTGCACACACACACAGATCTCTCTCTCTCTCTATACACACACTCACAGTCTCTCTCAGTTTAGATCTCACATCTTGGTAAGTGGTGCACGTACTGTTAGCCTTTGTCTTTCTCTATGCTTTAGGTCTTATAATTTCTCTTCTCTTTGATTTTGCAGAAGTTCTTTGGCGTCGATTGTTTGAAATTCGACGATAGATAACATACATGACGCTTTGACGACAACATTCCAAAAGAGGGACATACTTGTAAGTGATTGTTTTATTGTCTATTGATAGAGAGAGAAAGAGAGAGAGATGAGAGAGAGATAGAGAGAGAGATAGAGAGAGAAAGAGAGAGAGAAAAGACAGAGAGAGGGGGAGAGAGAGAGAGAGAGATAAAGAGAGAGAGAATGAGAGATAAAGAATGATGAAAGAAAGGAAGATAGAGATAGGAAAATACAACATACATACACACACACATACACACACACATCTACACATTTACACATGCATACATACACACATACATATACACACATGCATGCTTACATAAACACGCATATGCACACATGCATGCTTACATACACACACATATACACACATGCATGCACACACACACATACAAATATACACACATTCATACATACACACACATGCATACACACATACATACACACACATATATGCACATATGCATACATACACATACACACACACATATACACATATACATACACACACATACATACACACATATACACACATGCATGCATACATACACACACATATACGCACATGCATGCATATACACATATACACACATGCATACATACACACACACATGTATACACAGATACATACACATGACACACATATACACATATGTATAGACACAAACATACACACATATACATGCTTGCATGCATACATACACACACATACACATATACACACATGCATACATAAACATATGAAAATAGAGCATACATACACACACACATACACACACACATCTACACATTTACACATGCATGCATACACACATACATCTACAAACATACATGCTTACATACACACACATATACACACATGCATGCTTACATACACACAAATATACACATACATACACACATGCATGCATATATACACACACATACACATATAAACACATGCATGCATACATACACACACATACACATATACACACATGCATACATACACACATGAATGCATACATACACACATGCATGCATACATACACACATGCATGCATACATACACACACCTACACATATACACACATGCATGCATACATACACACACATACACATATACACACATGCATACATACACATAGGAAAATAGAGCATACATACACACACACACACACACACATCTACACATTTACACATGCATACATACACACATACATATACACACATGCATGCTTACATACACACACATATACACACATGCATGCTTAGAGACACGCACATATACACACATGCATTCATACGCACACATACATACACACATGCATGCATACACACACATACATACACACATGCATGCATACATACACACACATACACATATACAAACATGCATGTATACATAAACACACATACACATATACACATGCATGCATACATACACACACATACACATATACACACATGCATACATACACACACACACATGTACACACATGCATACATACACACACATGCATACACACATACATACACACACATATACTAGTGTTTTAATTAAATATATAAAACAAAATATATAATTTTTTGATTTTGAAGTTTTTTTTACATCAAATATATAAAAATAGGATTAGGGTTTTTACGCTATTTACCCATACATACACATACACATATATATAAATATATACATAAACTAGGGTTTTAGGTTTTTAGGATTAGGATCAGGGTTTTAGGATAAGTGTTTTAGGGTTTTAGGGTTTAAGGAAAAATTTTGAATAAAAAAAATAAAAAATATATATATATATATAATAGGATAATTATATAGATAAATAAATATAAAAGAACTAGGGTTTTAAATAATTTAATTAAATATATAAAAATAGAATTAATTAAAGAAAAAATTTGAATATAAATATATATATATATATATATATAAAATAGGGTTTTAGGTTTTTAGGGTTAGGACTAGGGTTTTACGGTTTCAGGGTATAAACAAAAAATCTGAATAAATAAATAAATAAATAAATAAATAAATATATATATATATATATATATATATAATAGGATAATTATATAGATAAAAATAAACATAAAAAGAACTAGTGTTTTAAATAATTTAATTAAATATATATAATTAAATATATATAATTAAATATATAAAAATAGGATTAATTAAGGAAAAAATCTGAATATATAAATAAATATATATATAAAATAGGGTTTTAGGTTTTTAGGATTAGGATTAGGGTTTTAGGATTTTAGGATTTGGGTTTAAGGATTTAAGGAAAAAATCTGAATAAATAAATAAATATATATATAAAATAGGATAATTATATAGATAAATAAATATAAAAAGAACTAGTGTTTCAAATAATTTAATTAAATATATATAATTAAATATATAAAAATAGGATTTATTAAGAAAAAATGTGAATATATAGATAAAATAGGGTAATTATATAGATTACGATTTAAATATTAGGGTTTTAGGTTTTTTAAGGTGTTTAAGTATTTAGGTTTTAGTATTTCAGGTTTAAGTCTTTAGGAGTAAGATTTTTAGGTTTAATAAAAAAACAAATGATCTAGAATGTCCATATTGTAGCAGATGGTTTCTTTGGATCCAAAGGAGAGAATGGCATGTCCTTGCACTCAGTGCAAGTATCAAATTTATCGGAAACGACAGATTTGTACTCCACATGTTAGAGAGTATGGATCCTTTGATAGGAGTCGACTAGAAAACCTACGCTACCATTCGCATGGTCCCCCAGGTGAGCAGATGGACCCAAATGACATTGCATTGGTAACCTATCGTTGACAAAAGAGAACAAAGAAGGACTTTGACGTAGAAGCAAGTACTAATAATATTACACAGAATGAACATATTGAAGAGATGCTCAAAGCATTTTATGAGATGGACAAAGGTCATGATGGTGGAGAAGATGTCGAGAGTTTCATGGACACAATAGAATTTCCACGATTAGAAGTCCATGAAGAATATGAAAACATGCAAAGACTAGCTCGTTTACCACTTTACAATGGAGCAAAGATATCTGTACTACGTGCGTCACTCGTGATGCTCAATTTGCAATCCATTTATGGATGGTCAGATAGTAGTGTCCTTAAATTGTTCAGGTAAGTGGAGAACAAATTGGCTTTCATTGTTGTATCAAAATAACTTTATTTACTACTATCGTTTTAATTGCTTATTGCAGGTTTCTTAAAGATCAATTTTTGCCTGAGGGCAATGCAATGCGTCCAACACGTGGAGATGCAAAAAAACTTTTACAGTCCATTGGAATGGATTATACTAAAATTCATGCTTGTACGAATGATTGCATCCTCTTTTGGAATGAATATGAGCATCTCCCCGTATGTCCAAAGTGTGGAGAAAATAGATTTAGAGAACAACTTGTAGGTGAAACAATCCCCGCTAGGTTCTTCACCATTTTCCTATCAATCCACGAATTAAGAGCATGTTTAGATGCAAATCTATAGCTGAGTTAATGTCATGGCATATAAAGAGTAGGTCTACAGAAGGTGTAATGCGAGTGCCTGCTGACTCTGATGCTTGGAAGCACATATATAGTAAGTGGCCAGAGTTTGCTAGTGAACCTCGGTCCATACGTCTAGGCGTATCTATGGATGGAATGAATCCATTTGGTTTACACAGTTCTTCATGGAGCACATGGCTTGTATGTTTGGTCAATTATAACATCCCACCATGGCTGGCCACAAAGAAAGATCATTTATTATTAGCTCTTATTGTACCAGGTAAGTAGAAGGTAAAAAACATGGATGTATATCTTGCACCACTTTTGGAAGAACTGCACATTTTATGGGATGGGATTACTATGCGTGACATGTCTCAACCTATAAGAAGATGAGACGTGCAAGTGCAAGGCATACTTATGTGGAGGATGCATGATTGGCCTAGTTATGGTGAATTTTCAGGTTTATCCATTTTGGATTACCATGCTTGTCCCTTATGCGGACCACGACTCGAAGCACGCTATTCCAAAGCACTATGTAAAACTGTCTATGAAGGACACCATAGATATTTTCCTGATGGACATATTTTACGTGAAGGAAAAATTGGTCGACAAGCACAATGCCAAATGAAAGCTAGCGATTGGAAACAACTATGGGATTCAAAAAATCCACTCGCTGGCATGAAACAGTTGTCCATTTTTCATGAACTCCCTTATTGGAGTGAATTGTTGATCAATCATTTGGTAGACCCAATGCATATTTTTTAAGAATGTGGGAGAGATTCTTTGGAATACTTTGTTTGGAAGGAAAGAAGGCAAAGCACAAAGGGAGGACTTAGAAGAGCAAGGTTGTATGCGAGAGTTGTGGGCAATTACTAAGCCCAATGGAACAGTATCGTTACCAGGAGCTCTTTGGGTGCTTTGTAGGATGGAAGAGCAATAAGTGAAGAAAACAATTTCAGAGTTTTGGACACCTACTAGATGCATGAGGTGTCTAACTGCTTTCACATGAAACGACGATCTTGGAGGGCTCAAGTCTCATGATTGGCACAAGTTTTTACAGTTTGTGCTCCTTGTAGCCCTAAAAGATTGTCTTTCGGAGGATGTACAAAAAACCATTTATAAAATTAGTTCTTTAGTGTGGTGGATCTCTTCTAAAGAGATAAATAAAGATAGCATAGAGAGTGCAAAACTCAATGCTATCGAGGGTGTTTGTATGGTAGAGAAATACTTTCCCATAAGTATTCTATCTATTCAAATTCATTTACTTGTTCATGTGGTAGATGAAGTTGCAATAGCAAGAACTCTCCATAATCGATGGATGTTCTTCTTAGTGCGCTTTATGAAGACATTAAAAGGGTTTGTTTGATAGAGAGCACATCCAGAGGGTAGCATGGCAGAGGGATGGCTTGTACAAGAGTCTCTTGTATTCATAACTGAGTTTCTACATATGTCGGATCCCGAAATGCCTCGCTTATGGAGCGATGATGAAGATGTTCGTCTCATAGGCGATGAACCACAAGGTAAAGGATTGCAAAGAAAAATGGATGCAGCTTTGAGAGAGAAGGCAATGAAGTTTTGCATAGTTAACGCTGAGCCTATGCAAAAGTAGTTAGAAAGGTATGAGCTTTCCAAGGAAACCGACGCAAAGGAAAGAGCTCGATTTTGAAGGAATCGTTCCACTCGATTTTTGCCTCTTCCAGAAAGTCTTCGACCTCTTCCACCTTTTCCAATGAGCAGATGGCTAGATACAACGGTTTCACAAACAAACTCAACAGGCGAAGATATCTCTGAAGAAGAAGAAGAACTTGCAAAGGGATGTGATTGGGAGTATACTAAATATGGTGCACTATGGTCTCACGGACAACACTTTTGGATCGCACGAATCGATAAAAATAGGTCTACTTTTGATAGTCAAGGAGGCCAGCTAGATTATTGTGGTGTGATTGAAGAAATCTTGAAACTATCTTTTAGGAAGTTTGATTATTTTGTTTTTGATGTGAAATGGTTCAAAGTAGTCACCTCTGGAAGAAATGCAACAGTGAGGTGGGATAAAAGCAGTTTGCTTCAAGTGAACTCCACAAAATTATGGATGGATGAAAGGGATACATTACTGACAGTCAGAGCGCGTTGGCAGTTGCGAGGAACCCTATGTTCCATGCTCACACTAAGCACATTGAGGTGCATTACCATTATGGCAAGGAGAGGTTCAATGCTAGAGAGATTAGCTTAGGATATGTGCCCACGTAGGAAAACATTGTAGACCTTTTCATGAAGACTGTGCCTAGGGAGAAGTTTAAAGCTTTCCATAAAGCTTTGGGCTTACTTCCTTTTGTGGATTGATTCCACATAGCTTGGCACTTCCTTATACATGAGTGCCAGCTCCTTGTTCACTGCATCACTCCTAGGGGGGATTTGTTGATATATTTAGGTGGTGATGTGTGTGAACACATTAGGGCCGTTGGGCACTTTTTTCCCTCTTAAGGAGGTTTTTCCCCAGCTTTTATATATGCCTATAGCCCTAACGAGTTACTAATCTTTGTACCTTCTAATGATAATACATTCAGTATTGTGTATTATGCTCCAAGCTTCTTCTTCTTGTTTGTGTTGTTTGCATGCTTCCACAAACGTCGAACTCCAACATGTCAAAAGACAAATAGTGGTTCAAAGTAACTTTCAAAAAATCTGTTTGTCTTCACGCAGAGTAAAAGACCAAGCAAAATAAAGAAAAGAGAAGTTGAATTCTTCACGCAAAACTCAGAAAGAAAGGTCTTTTGTCGAGTGCTTTATTCGTGGTACTCCTAAAACTCTCCTTCCTCACTCAAAGGAGGAGAGTTTTGTCATTTGCAGATTTATGAAATCAAATTTTCAAACTCTTCATCGTACAGTTCCAAGACTCATTGAAGCTTTAGAATTTCATAATGAGTTAAGTTCGATCTATTTATGCAACAAAATATTGAATCTTTCTTACTTGTAACCTTCCAAATTGAGTGCAGAACGTAATGTGGCCAGAGATCTGATGGTCATTAAAATAATATTCTTTTTCGAAGGAAAACTTCATCTATAATAGAGTTCACGATCATGTCACGGTTTGAAACTGATCAAAATCAAAGTTGTAGCATATGACAGTTATGCATCATTTACACAATCAAAACTTTGCACCTACCAAAAATTATTTACTTTGCACCTGCCAAATATTATTTATGTAAAGCAGAGAGGACTACTGTTGAACTCAAATCAACATACGTTGTAGCATATGACAAGTTTTGCATTGCTCATGGGATCAAAATCTTGCACCATACCATCTATGTACGCTATATGTGTGATATCATCAAAACATATGTCAAGAGAGTACATCAATCGAGTCTACTATGCGCAAACAAAAACAACAACCATTCTATATGCTTTGCAAAAATTATGTATGGAACGCAGAGATGATTCCTGCTGATGATTACTGTTGAACTCAAATAATCATTCATTATACATTTCCTGAACAATTACAATAAAACCTGTGAAATTATGAACAATGTATTCGATGTTTCCATGATTTTCGGTTGTTGTAGCATCTTTCCTCCATTTATTTTCTAAACCCGAATTTTCGGTCCTTCTTCTACCCGAGCATAAAATCTCCTTTTTGAATAGCAAGGACAAAGAACTCCCAAAGAGACAGAACTCACCAGATAGAACTCCTAGTCCCCCCCCCCCCCCCCCGCCCCCCCTCTTGTCTGAACTGTGCCTCTCTCCGATCTTTGCCTATCGGAGCTCCTTCTTTTGTCTTCGTGATATTTTTTATCAATAGCACCTGATAGCACCTCCTTTCATTGTCTCCCATCCTCCCCCCACCTAATCCCTCTCATCTGTGCCTCTCCTCTCTTTTTTTCTACATGCACCTCCTCCATAAATAGCATTCGGGACCCTCCTTTCATGAGTTAGACTTGCACCATTTGTTTGCCGCTGATCTCCATGCAGAGCTCCACTGCTGACACATAGATACCCATGTATTTCATTTTGTGAGTGAACAAACTACAAGACAATAGGCCCTTCGCCTAATCTTGAGAGATATAGAGAACATTATTAATCCTGATATGCAAGAGATATTTTTCTTCGATTCTATATCCCTTGATTTAGTTGTCACTATGAATCTTTTCCTTAGACCTTATGCAAGTATAGAGTTCCACACAATCTTACATCTTGTATGATTGAAATACACTTCCATCATCTATCATTAAGTTAGGGAGAGAAAATCTCTCTAATATTCACCCCCTCCAAACCTCCACATCCTCCAGATGAGCCAACAAAAACCTGTCCTCTGCATCAAAGGTAATCTCATTGTTTGAACAATTTTGAAATTAAAAAAACCAACTTCATGTGCATGGGAATTTAAGCACAGTGCCTAAGCAAGGTTCTTCCCAATTAAATGAGTACTTTACAATGCATGTTAACAGGATATGGTGAAAATAATAAGAAAATAGCATCCAATGTGAAAGCTGGTGCTCTCTCTCTTTCATATATTCAATGTGAAAATACATAAATCCTTGCAAACACTCATTGTGCATAGGTAAGAAAAAATTGTGTGCTTCAATGCAAGGTCATGAAACGTGACTGTATCACATGCATACTTCTCATGCCTCGAAAAATGTAAAGGTGCATAGATAGGGTAATGGTTTTTGCTAAAGAGGTTTCGTCTCAAAACTCCCTTCCAAAGAATTTCATTATCGATTTATTTAGAGTTTGAGATTTGTGCACCAAAACAGCTATTCAAAAACGCATTAGTAGGTATTGTTCAATTTAATACAAGGCATACAAAAATTTCTTGCATAGATAACTCATTTTTTTATTTTGAAATTTTTGGTCGATTTCTTTATATTTTGTGTGATTTGTCTGATAATGTTGTAAAAAACTTCTTGTTCCTTTTTGTTAAGTCTTTTCTCATTGTTTATATCCTCATTCGGGCTAGCTACTTGATTACGATTCTCAATTTCACTTTGGTTATTAGTTTGATTGCTATATTAATGGTTCACTTGTATTTTCATCTTTTCAATTTTCTTATCTTTAAGTATTTGATCATTTAGTAAGGACTTTGGGTCACTTGAAATAATATGTAATTTTCCATATTTTTGTGTTTTTTTATAAGTTGTTCTTTCATACTCTTGCTTATTATCTCGCAAAATCACTTCTGTTTGTGGGTTCTCCATTTTTGTTTCGTTATTTATCGTATCTTGAAATGATTGAACCCTAATATCTTGTTCAATAGATTTTATGTTATTATCTGACTTTACTCTCCATTGTTGTCTAACTCATTTGTTTAATCTTGATCGAAACTCTTTTTGAAATATTGTACCATTCCACCTCTACCTAAGTTAAAGTGTAAAGTGGAATTACTATGGAAGTCACATATTTTCTTGCTAATTTGACAAACTATATGATGTTTGCATGCACGTTCAAGTGCAATACAATTATCATAGGTATGACCAGCAAAAGCATTGAAATATGGGCTTTTAATATCTAGATGGTCTTTTCAGTATTGCTCGGGGAGGGCTTTGCCTATGATTTAGTGAACAAGCATCTATCAAATTTATACACATGCACTAGACTTGTGTCTCATAGCCATTTCAATGTTTGCCGAACGTCTTCTCGTTTATGTGAGTGTCCAAAGTATCTAACCTTTTGTCAATGTGTACCAATGTAGATCACATTGTTTCTTCTAAAGATGTTAATTCATTAGCAAGGCACATATGCAAAGTTGTACTCATATCAATAAATTGCATCATTATTTGAGTTATTTTTTATGTCAAGGAATCAAATTCTGATACAAACTATTCATTAATAGATGCAACAATGCATGATTCAATATAATAAGAACATCTATAGAATTAAGGTCCATTTATTGATATGTGTGAAAACAAAAAAAGACATATGGATCAGAAGGCATACCTCACAATCCTTTGTGTCCGAGCATTTACTTGAGTCACCAAAGGCCATAGAGATTCACAGCAAGTTCACGAAATGTAGGCGCGAATGGGCTCCATTGATGGATCTAGACAACCACCGATAATACGATGCACACAAGGTGCTTGTAGGGGACTCAAGTGATAAAGAAAATAGCTCAAGAGATTGATTAGCTTAACAAAAGAAAAACACCTCATTCGATAAATTCTCATAGCATGAAGAGGCTTCAAAAGAACATTCTCATATTCTCATGTGGTTTAGGACCAACACTTCTGCATTTTTATTGTTTTTATCATCGCGACATTTGTATCCAAAGTTTACTTGAAACAATAAAATATAATTAAATACCTTCATATAGAAAAGAAGCACATGAAATCCGTCTATATTCTTCTTGCATATTAAGATTACTAGGCTTGCTTCAATCATAAGAACACACTTCGGAAATACCTTTGATCATGATATGATATGAAGTAATGCAAAAAGAAAAGGGAAACCAAACTATGAAGTTTCTTTTAGAAGCAGGCGATGTGTTCAGTCATTATACGAATCGTACATTGATTTCTCTTACAAGGTGACACTGTTCGTGTATTATGTTTGACTTTCTGGTATTGATAATTTCTTTTTAACCAACAGAAGAACGACATTTCTAGCCATTACAAGAACCTTGAGTCGAACACGTGAGATCATCCATTTCATTACAAGCATTTACGAATGAAAGTCTTCGTCCAAAGAAGAGGTAAAGTAATCGAGTTCTATAGACAAGAAAGTATCTCAAAAGAAAAAATTTGACTCAAAGTGACTTTTGAAAAATATGTTTTGCTTCACGCAAAGTAAAAGACCAAATGAAATAAAGAAAACAAAAGTTGAATTCTTCACCTAAAACTCAGAAAGAAATGTCGTTTATCAAGTTCTTTATTCGTTGTACTCCTAAAACTCTCCTTCCTCAATCAACGGCAGAGAATTTTTTCATTTGAAGATTTACGGAATCAATTTCTGAAACTCTTATTCATAGATTTCTACGATTCGTTGAAGCTTTACAATTTTATAATGAGTTATGTTCGAGCTGTTCATGAAACAAACGATTGAATCTTGCTTACCTACAGCCTTTCAAATTGAGCGCACAACGTACTATGGCTAGGGATCTGATGTTCATTAAAATAACGAGTTTTTTTTCAAGGAAAACTTCATCCATAACAGAGTTCATGATCATGTCATGGTTTGAAACTCATCAAAATCAAAGTTGTAGCATATGAAAGTTATGCATCATTTGTAAAAGCAAAACTTTGCACCTACCAAAACTTTATCTATGTAACACAAAGATGATTACTATTGAACTCCATTTCCTCCTATAGTTCTGGAGTAAACTCCATTGACGAGACATAGATACCCATGTGCTAAAATCATAGATAAGTTGCAAAATATTTCATTTTGTGAGTAAACAAATTGCAACACAATAGATCCTTTGCCTAATCTTGAGAGATACACATTGTTCATATAAATGCACTGAAAACATATTAATCCTTATATGCAAGTGATATTCTTCTTGGGTTCTCCATCTCCTGATTTAGTTTTCACTATGGAGCCTTTCCTTAGACCTTATGCAAGTATAGAGTTCCACACAATCTTAGATCTTGTATTATTGAAATAGACTTCCATCATCTATCATCAAGTTAGGGAGAGAAAATCTCTCCCACAGTAGAGTACACTCCATCGCGCATCTGAATCTCCCTTAACCAGGAGGGTAGAGCAAGCTTGGCATCTTAAGTTGAATGAATTCAAGCATCCTTAGTGATCTACCAAGTCATCCGACTATGGCCCAACAATCACTACAAGGAATACGGGCGTACAACGACGGTTAAGGCGATAGAATTTCGTCGCTATAAAATTGCAACATGCGTCGTAATGACCATCGTGCGTGGACCGTCGATTAAATGACGAAACAAACGACTTCTTTTACGACTTGTGGCACGACAGGTCTGCGACACTCCCATACAGCGCCGCTAACATGACGGTTTTAAATAGCATCGCATAAGCGACGCTTTCTTACGTCCCATAAGCGATGTTTTTGGTGTCGCATAAGCGACATTGAAAACATGTTGCTTACGCGACAGTCTGTTGACGAAAAAAAATTAAAGCGTTGGAGGCTCTTCGATCGGCATTTTCATGCAAAATCTGATCGAAGAGCTCTCTAACATTTGCAATTGTGCTTACGAGCTGAACAAGTATATGCGGAATTTTTGTTTTGCATAAGCTCTCTCTTATTGTCTCCCTCTGTTTCTGTTTCTCTTTTTCTACATCTTTCTCTCTTTGAATTCTCTCTGTCTCTCTCTCTCTCTCCCTCTTCTTTCTCTCTTTATTGCAGGTTATTTGAGAAGCTAACCAAGCAAAAAGTATGGCCAACTATTGTAAGTACAAATACTATTCTTTGTATATCATTTGAATTGTGTTATTTTCATTAGATAGCATACTCACACTTATTGATATGCATTTATACACTTATACATGATGAAGATGCACTTTCACACATATACACATATACACATGCACATACACACACATCTATACACACAGATACATGTGCACATACAGTTAGACATACACACATATAGACATGCATATGCACAAACATTTCTAGAACCACATAAAAAGACTTACATGCATGCATTATTGCATATATATATATATATATATATATATATATATATATATATATATATATATATATATATATATATATATATATATATATATATATATATATATATATATATATACACACATACACACATTAACATATACGCAAATAGATGTATATGCACATCCACATGCATGCACATGGATGCAAATGGAAATGCATCCACATACACATGCATGTGGAATACATATACACATGCATATACATACATTATACACATATATACACATATATATGCACATACGTACACCCACATATACACATGCACACACACATGCACATACCTACATATACACATATACATGCACATACACACATATACACATAGAGTTACACATATACATGCACATACATATACACACATATACACATGCACATGCACATACTCATACACACATATACACTTACACATGCACATGCACATACACATACTCATACAAACATATATACTTACACATGCACATGCACATAAATACATGTACACACACATGCACATACATACATATACACACACATATATATACACTTAGGTACACACATATGAATGAATTATATAATTAAAGTATTAAAACACATATACACATGCACACACACATGCACATACCTACATATACACATATACATGCACATACACACATATACACATAGAGTTATACGTATACATGCACATACATATACACACACATACACATGCACATGCACATACTCATGCACACATATACACTTACACATGCACATGCACATGCACATACATACATATACACACAGATACACATGCACATACATACATATACACTTAGGTACACACATATGAATGAATTATATAATTAAAGTATTAAAACACATATACACATGCACACACACATGCACATACCTACATATACACATATACATGCACATACACACATATACACATAGAGTTACACATATACATGCACATACATATACACACACATACACATGCACATGCACATACTCATACACACATATACACTTACACATGCACATGCACATACATACATATACACACACATACACATGCACATACATACATATACACACACATACATATACATTTAGGTACACACATATGAATGAATTATATAATTAAAGTATTAAAACACATATACTCATGCACACACACATGCACATACCTACATATACACATATACATGCACATACACACATATACACATAGAGTTACACATATACATGCACATACATATACACACACATACACATGCACATGCACATACTCATACACACAAATACACTTACACATGCGCATGCACTTACATACATATGCACACACATACACATGCACATACATACATATACACACACATACATATACACTTAGGTACACGCATATGAATGAACTATATAATTAAAGTATTACAACACATATACACAAGCACACACACATGCACATACCTACATATACACATATACATGCACATACACACATATACACATAGAGTTACACATATACATGCACATACATATACACACACATACACATGCACATGCACATACTCATACACACATATACACTTACACATGCACATGCACATACATACATATACACACACATACACATGCACATACATACATATACACACACATACATATACACTTAGGAACACACATATGAAGAATTATATAATTAAAGTATTAAAACACATATACACATACACACACACACATGCACATACCTACATATACACATATACATGCACATACACACATATACACATAGAGTTACACATATACATGCACATACATATACACACACATACACATGCACATGCACATACTCATACACACATATACAGTTACACATGCACATACATACATATACACACACATACATATACACTTAGGTACACACATATGAATAAATTATATAATTAAAGTACTAAAACACATATACTCATGCACACGCACATGCACATACCTACATATACACATATACATGAACATACACACATATACACATAGAGTTACACATATACATGCACATACATATACACACACATACACATGCACATGCACATACTCATACACACATATACACTTACACATGCACATGCACATACATACATATGCACACACATACACATGCACATACATACATATACACACACATACATATACACTTAGGTACACACATATGAATGAATTATATAATTAAAGTATTAAAACACATATACACATGCACACACACATGCACATACCTACATATACACATATACATGCACATACACACATATACGCATAGAGTTACACATATACATGCACATACATATACACACACATACACATGCACATGCACATACTCATACACACATATACACTTACACATGCACATGCACATACATACATATATACACACATACACATGCACATACATACATAAACACACACATACATATACAAAGTACACACATATGAAGAATTATATAATTAAAGTATTAAAACACATGCTTAATATAAACAATAATAACAATCAATAGAACAAAACTCTTCATTACTTAATACCATACACACAATTCAAAACATAACTCAAATGAAAAAAGAAAAAAAAAAAAAAATATATATATATATATATATATATATATATATATATATATATATATATATATATATATATATATATATATATATATATATATATATATATATATATATATATCGATGTAAATACATATAATCCAATGTCATAATCAACTAAAATCCTAATCATCATCATCATGATTATCATCATCAGCAATATCATGATCATCCTGATCTTCCTAATCCTCATCGTCATGATCACCCTGTGACGATCCAGATCGTCCCTCCTGTTTCTGTCTCTCCAGCTCATCCATATTTGTCTCTCCATAATACTCCTGTATTACATATAGCAAACATAAATAAACAAAACAATTAAACCATTCATAAAAATAAAATAATTATATAAAATTTAATAATACTCACAAAGGGATTAGGATGATCTTGCATATACTCGCTCAAACGCCGATATCCAAAATGTGTAGCATACTCGATCTCATGTTTCATAGGAGATTGGCCATAATCCTTCCACTGCATTGAAACAAATAAAAAAGATTAGTTGCTTGCATTTTAACTCAAATAAAAAATATACTCAGAATAACACATATACTTACAAATGTAGCTAGAAAACCGTTATGGCCCATTTGGCCTAGGTGCGATGTCTGGCCTGACTCCACTCTCATCTTTGCAGCAGCTTGTTTATTTAAGAAAAAAAATACATAAATTAAATGTAAAAAATTACTAAAATAAATATAAAAATTATAAATATAAACTATTAATTTGTGTACCTTCTGCTGAGGAAATGAATCTTGAAGATGTAGCGGTCTAAGAAAAAACTACCACGTCTCAGGTGTTATGTTAGCTCTCCTCTTATTTTTTTTTCACCATACAATATCTCTTGTCAATTTAATCTCAAACAGAAAAAAAATCAGAATACATACACATATATACACACACATACACATACACATACACATACACACATAGACATATACATGCAAACATATACGCATACATATATGTATACATATACACATATACATACATAGAACATAAACACACATATACACATCCACATATATACGTACACGCATATGTATATGTGAATATGTGTGTATGTGTAAATATGTATATGTGATTTTTTGTGTATGTAGATAATCAGATTATTAATATCAAATACCATTATTTGTAGATTCTGATCAATCAGATGGAACTCCACCACCATCTCCTCATTGTGCAACGACTTTATATTGTAAGTATATCAAACATTTAATTTTAAAAATATTTGATGCATACATAACTTATATTTTTTTCTGTTTCTTATTATGTGCAGATTCTGATCAATCAAAGGGTACTCATCACCTCCTATCCATGCAACGACTTCACATGTGTCCTCCAATAGGAATTATGATGGATTTTTCTATGAAGAGCATATTATATGTTGGTGTAAATCTTGTTATGGCACGTATCGATGACCACGATTGGAATGTATTGAACATGAGGCAGAGTATGGTACTCTTGAGCGTGCACCATCACCTGGTCAACGTGATAATGCTTGGGTATGTATTTTCTATATATATTAATGTCATTATTTTATTTAAAAACCATATATAAAATCAAATTACTGTTGATATACAAGAATACTTGCTTGATGATGATGATGATGATAATTTTTCTCATAATGTTAATATACCTCATACACGTCATGGACTTACTGTTCATCAATTACAAGCAGAGGTTTCTAGAAATCCTCTACCTCTTCGTTTAGAGACTGAAACGGCTAGAGATTATCCATTGCCAGCTCGTGATCGTTCTTTAGTATAAACATATGATAGAAGAATATATGGAGGATGGAATAGAGGACCACTTCCTTTAGATGGAGAGGTTTTAAGATTTTGGGGTAATTGCTATATGGTTGCTCCATCCACTATTACTAATGTTGGTCGTGGTCTCTTTATTGTAGAGGATTTGTATGTGCGTCTAAACTCTGGAGTCACTCTTATGTCATTTTGTGGTCCTATATATGGATGGGGAGATTGGCATTGACTTTCACGTTATGTTCAAAGCATGAGTACTTATGGAATATGCTTGAACGCAGCATCCCTTATTAGTAGAAGGATTTTACATGCAGAAAATGAAAGATTATATATTGATGGAAGACCTTACACACATGAAAATATATCAAGTTTAATAAATATTAGTCGAGGGTTACATAATAGTTCAAGGACTAATTGCACATTTGAGGAGCGTGAAAATAGTCATGAATCACCATACATGAGTAGAGATGTATCAAGATACATAGTTGTCAATGCTATTACTACATTACATGCCGATAATGAACTATTAGTGAATTATGGATGGCGTAGACCTCCAAGATAACCTTTTAGCTAGAGAGAAACAAAAATTTCTATCCATATTTAATAAGTTATATACTTAATTTTATATTTGAACTTTACTTTTCATTCATTTATGGAATACTAATGAATTAAAAATGAGAAATATCTTCGAGAGGAATGACTAAAGCATTTATATGAAGGAAGTCGTTTGATATGAACTAAGTGCGAGCTTACTTATTCGCAACCTTCAAAATCATTTTGGATGGAGTAATTTATCTGTTTTGACACTATTAAGGTATAATTTTCAAATTTCTATATATATATATATATATATATATATATATATATATATATATATATATATATATATGCATAAATATATATATATATATATATATAAATACATGCATATATAAGCATACACATAATATACATGAATGCATATACACATATAAACATACACACACACATAAACATACACACACATTTTGAAGGATGGAAAAATAATTTTAAAGGATGGGCGAACAGAAAGTGTCCATTCAATGCACATTTTTATTCTTACTTTAGATAAGGTAAGAACAAGAAGTTGAATTGAATGGACACTTTTTGTCCACACAACTTTTAAAACTATTAATGCATCTTTCAAAATATTCGCGAAAAATTTGATTGTTTGGATGGCAGGATAGGATTGTTTGTTTTAGAGGATATGAAGTATGTACCTTCATTGAATGATTTGTCGATTCTATCATATGTTCAATTTGAAAGTGTGAGAAGTAGATTTATAATTGCTATTCAAAGAATTTGGCACTGTTTATTGGCCATACAATGGTGACTTGGACGAATCGCATGCACAGAGGTTACTCAAGATAGAGTAATCTGATTATAATGGACTAGTTCTAGTAGGATTCCTAGAGTATGCAGTAAACCTCTTGCATGTCAATGATGAGCATCTGAACTTTAGGAAGTGGAAATCATGGTGGCTTGAGAGGATCACTTTTATATAGCTTGTTCAAAAAACTTCTATGTCATAAACCTGAAGTTCTTTGAACAAGTTGTATAAAAGTGATCCTCTCAAGCCACGATGATTTCCACTTTTTATCCTAAAGTTCAAATGCTCATCATTGACATGCAAGCGGTTTACTGCATACCCCAGGAATCGTGTTGGCACTAGTCCCTTATAATCAGGTTGCTCTATGCCTATAAATAGTGCCAAATTCTTTGAATAGCAATTATAAACCCGCTTCTCACACTTTCAAACTGAACATATGATAGAATCCACAAATCATTCAATGAAGGGACATACTTCATATCCTCCAAAACAAACAATCGTATCTTGCCATCGAAAACAATCAACTTTTTGGCGAATATTTTGAAAGATGCACATAAGCATACACATATATAAAATTATATGCATATATATATAAATATATATGTATATTTATTTATTTACTTTTTTTAAGATATCTTTTTTTGATAAAGTTACAGGTTATTATCTGAAATGTCTTTACCAAGTAAGAATATTCTTCCTACCTCACATGATGAAATGAAGAAGATAATCAACACTCTTGGTATAGATTATCAATGTATACATGCATTTCCTAATGATTGTATTTAATATAGAGGTGAATATGCAAACTCTTTGACATGTTTCAAATGTCAATCTCCTCAATATAAGGGCGAAGAAGGTAAAATCCCAAAAAAGGTATTGAGACATTTTCCATTAGCTCCACGGATTAGACATATGTTTCAAAGCCCCGAATTATCAAAGCTTTTGACTTGGGGACATGATCACAAAAGTACTGATGGAATAATCAGAATTCTTCATGATAGTGGTGCTTTTCAGCATATTGATTCTACATGGCTTGAATTTGCACAAAATCCACAGAATCTAAAGTTCGGAGTTGCATTAGATGGGGTTATTCAATTCTCCATGAAATCCAGTAAATGGTCAACATGGCCAGTGGTAGTCATAAGCTACAATCTTCCGCCATATCTTAACATTAAAAAGGAACATTTAATGCTTTCACTTTTAATCCTAGGCAAAAGACAAGTTAAAGATATGAATATATATCTTGCTCCTCTCATTGACAATCTTCAAGAGTTATGGAGAGGTATTAATTTCATTGATGTATCGAAAAGCATTAATGAAAGACATATTACGGTTCGTGGTATTGTGGCTTGGACTATTCACGATTTTCCAGGATATGGTGTTTGTTTAGGTATTGATGTAATATTTTTATTCAATATGCATGTAAATAAATATGATGTAATCTAATTATATTTTTATCATTTTCATGATGTAGGAATATCTACTAAGGGTTATAAAGCTTGTCGATATTGTGGTGATTGGTTGAGATCAATCTATAGTAAGAATCTCAACAAAAATAATTATCTTCGACATCGACGATTCTTGCCTGATAATCATTTATTAAGAAATAAAAGAGAAGCTATACATTTTAATGGAAAGCTTGAAACAAGTGAGTGTCCAAAACCTATGACGCCTATGGATTGGTATAAAAAATGGACAGATGGACCTCTGATAGATCCAAAATCAGAAATCTTCAGTGATGATTCAGATAATGAGTATGTGAATAGAGGTAAAGGAAAATTGGCACTCGTAGAGAATATATCAATATGGTATTCTTTGGAGTATTGGAAAGAGTTAAAAGTATGTCATCTTCTTGATCCTATGCATATATTCAAAAATATTGGTTATTCACTATGGCAGCATCTTCTTGGACTAAAAGATACCACAACATCAAGGAATGATTTGAAAGATCAAAAATCCAGACCAAAGTTATGGCCACTTTTTGATAGACATCGACAAGAAACGACTTATGCACCTGCTCCTTGGGTACTTACAACAAAAGAGATATAGACTATCAACAATAGAATTCAATTGATTAAGACTCCTACAAGATATGGAGCATCTTTTCAAAATATGTTTACTATGGATGATAAGAGCTTATCTTCGTTAAAGACCCATGATTGGCATAACTTTTTGAAACATATTTTACCTTTGGTTATCGATGGATGTACAATGAAAGGAGTACGAGATGTGATCTATCGTCTTGGATCACTTATAAGGTAATTATGATACTTTTATATTTAATATGTATGAATATTGGATATCTTTTATTTTTTAATTAACTTCATTATAATTGTTTTTATGATATGTATAGGTGGATTACATCCAAAGAGATGGACAAAAACGCGATCCCACAAAAAAAACTTGAATGCAAAGAGCTACTATGTTTGATGGAGAAAGAACTTCCTACTTCATTTTTTGATATTCAGGTTCATTTATTAGTCCATCTTGTAGATGAAATAAAGATTGCAGGTGTTGTCAATAGTCGATGGATGTTTTGGGTCGAGCAATTTATGGGAATATTAAAAGGATATGTGCGACAAAGAGCGAAACTAGAAGGATCCATGGCAAAGGGTTGGATGCTTGAAGAGTGCATGTATTACGTTAGTGAGTACCTTGAAAGAGTTCATGAAGAAGCTCCACGTGCATAGACCAACGAGTCTTCTTCAAAAATAACAGATGAGGTACTATCAGGTAAGGGGGTTCCATTCTTATTTACATTTCAAGAAAAAAATGATGTTTCTACTTTTGTAGCATATAATAGCAAATGCATGCAAGCATTCCTTAGCGAGTACGAGGAACTTCAAAATCTCCGAAGTAAAAGGCGAAAAACAAAAGATATAGACGTAATCTTGATAATAATGAGATTACAGATATATCTTCTTTCATGGATTGGCTATATAGTCATTTGCAATGTGCCAATGCAAATAATGAAGAAATCTCAGATGAGCAAAGAGATTTAATGATAGGTTGTGAATGAAAGGTAATTTTATTAAAATAATATTTTTTTTTCATATATGTATGTTAGTTTCTATTTACTAATTGAATTTATTTTGTAAGCTCGAATGTTCACTAATATGTGGGCTTTTGGACAGCATATTAGAATCAAAGCCATTGATTCGTTACGTAAAACAGAGGATTCTAGTATTGTTGCTTTTTTCAAGCAAATATCACGTGCTAGCTCAAAAGACACGAACCTTATAGATAGCGATCTTGGTTACGTAGGAACTATTGTTGGTATCTATGAAATTTCATTTCGTACATTCAAAAAGGTAGAAAAAAATTATATTTTTTTTTATAGAGTTAGTTATTTTTTTAAGCACCTAATAATGGGTTTTTGTTGTTATATATTTTGATAGGTCATTTTGAAGTTTGACTGGTTTCGAGCCGAGTCTAAAGGTAGTAATTCCACATTAAGAAAGGAATTATCTGGGTTTTGGGAAATTGATTCGTCCAAGGTAATGTGATCTACTAAAGAACCATATATTCTTCCTAGGCATATTGAACAAGAATTTTTTTTAAAAACCCAGATGCTCATCCTAGGTGGTAAGTCATTCATGTGCAACCTAGAGGTAGGTCATTGTTTGAATAGTTTATTGTTAGAGAGATCGAAGAAAGTCCTCTTGATGATTCAGCATCACATTTTGATACATCAACATCTGAAATAGAAATTAGAATCATTATATGTGATAATGATACTAATCTTTTTGATGAAGAGGATAATTCTCTACATGTTGATTCATGAGAACATAGATTTAACAATAGAAGAAATAAATGAAATCAATAAGGATAATGAAGATGAGACTATATTGATGTCTTACCAAAATGATGTCAATAATGAAAACATATGAACAGATTAGATAGTAAATTCTACTCTAGTTATCGATCAGTAACTTGAAGCTTCTGAACGGATATCAGATAATAGATTTTTTTATTAACTTGAATAACGATGAACCCTACTAGAGAGAATTTATGTGTGCATTTAGGCATGTATATGTGATGCATAATATATCTACTCCATTTTATATTTATGTATGCGTATCTACATGATGTGTATATATCTTTATATATATTATGATCCTCGTTGATTTGAGTAGCTATATATAGAGGCATAAGGTTGGGAGGAGAGACATCTCTCTAGTAGGATGTCGGAGGAATAGATGCAATGTGTACACATACTTCAAACATATGGCTAACAGGTTGAATTAGAGTTTTTAAATTAGGGGTTTTAAAACCCAAATATCAAAATTATTGTTTTCAATTTAGGATTTTTGAAATAGGATTTATTTATTTATGTGTATGCATGTGTTGTGTATGTATGTGTATCTATATGTGCATATGCATGTGTTGTGTGTGTGTATATATGCATGTGTATATGTATATATGCATGTAAATATGATTATATGAGTCTATGTGTGTGTACATATGATTATGCATGTGTATGTGTATGTGAGTATGTGTACGTGTATGTGAGTATGTGTATGTGTCTATGTGTATTCATTATATGTGTGTAACTGCATGCATGTGTATGTGTGTGTAAAAATGTGCATGTATGTGTGTGTATTTATAAATGTGCATATATGTGTATATGTGTGTAAATGTGCATGTATGATGTATATGTGTGCATATGCGTGTATTTATACCTCTAGTCTCACTCTTTTCTCTCTCTCTCTCTCTCCCTCTCATATACATACATACATGCATAAACATGCATACTCATATCCACATATATATATATATATATATATATATATATATATATATATATATATATATATATATATATATATATATATATATATATATATATATATATATACATACATAAAAGCAGTGCATAACGTGCATTATTGCGATGATGAGCTAGAAGTGTCCGCATCTCTTTTAGACACCACTTAAGTGACCATCTTGTCCCAAACTCTATCTCAAGTGAACTAAGTACGTATTTTTTATCCCTCTCATCATGCTCACTACAAAAATTTTAAAAATAATGTAAATAAAACATAAGATATTTATTTCAATTTATATGTAAAATTTTTACTTACTTCCACAGTAAGTGGACAAAGCACAGGTAAGAGTCGCATAGTGCCCGCATTCTTCTCTTGAACTCCAATCCATTCCCTATGTACACAATGTTTCCCTCTGGCTCTATATTGCACTCTAGTCCTAAGGTGCCTATGCATGTCCTCATAGGCAACTCTACTCTGCTATCACGATTTGGAGGTGGTATAGGTGTCCTGAAAATAGATAGATAAATAAAAATATTTGTTCTAATATCATTAAAAAAGTTTATGAAAAAAAAGATATCTATGAGCACATAGCTCTCTTCCTGCATGTGGAGCCACAAAAGAGCCCTCCTCTGATCGCTGGGTAAGCATCTGGATCGTACAGTCCAGCTCCTCATCAGACATCTCTAAGTAATCATGCATGATGGCCCCTAGAGTATCAGATGGAACTCTTGCTCTCATAAGACTTTTTATGATGAGTGAGTTTCGCCTTTCTCTCTCTACTAGGATCCATAATACCTAACATATAAAACAAAATGGTTAGAAATCAATATATATACGTGTACATATGTATGTGTGTATGCATTAAGTATGTGTATGTATGCATGTGTGTGTGTATATGTGCGTGTATATGTGTGTATGTGTGTATGCATGTGTATGTCTGTGTATGCATCATTATGTGTGTATGTGTCTATGTGTGTATGTGTGTGTATAAGTGTGTGTGTATGTGTGTGTGTCTATGTGTATGTGTGTGCATCTATGAGTGTGTATGTGTTTATTTGTGTGTATGTTTTTATGTGTGTGTATGTGTCTATGTGTGTATGTGTATGCATGTATGTATGCATATGTGTGTATGCATTATGTATGCATATGTGTGTGTATGCATTATGTATGTGTATGTATGCATGTATGTATGCATGTATGTATGCATGTATGTATGCATGTATGTATGCATGTATGTATGTATGTATGCATACATATGCATTATGTATGTATATGTATGCATGTATGTGTATGTGTGAGTATGTCTCTCTATGTGTGTGTGTGTATGCATATATGTGTGCGTATGTGTGTATGTGTGTGTATATGTGTTTGTATGTGTTTATGCATGTGTATGTGTGTGTATGCATCATTATGTGTGTATGTGTGTCTATGTGTATGTGTGTCTATGTGTATGTGTGTGTGTCTATGAGTGTGTATGTGTTTATGTGTGCGTATGTATCTATGTCTGTGTATGTGTCTATGTGTGTATGTGTATCCATGTATGTATGCATATGTGTGTGTATGCATGTGTATGTGCGTGTATGCATCATTATGTGTGTATGTTTGTGTGTTTGTATATGTGTGTGTATGTGTATGTGTCTATGTGTATGTGTTGCTATGCGTCTATGAGTGTGTATGTGTTGATGTGTGTGTATGTGTCTATGTGTATGTATGTGTCTATGTGTGTATGTGTATGCATGTATGTATGCATATGTGTGTATGTGTGTGTATGCATTATGTATGCATATGTGTGTGTATGCATTATGTATGTGTATGTAAGCATGTGCATTATGTATACATCTAAGTATGTATGTATGCATATGCATATGCATTATGTATGCATATGCATATGCATTATGTATGCATATGTATGTATGTATGTGTATGCGTGTGTATGTCTCTCTATGTGTGTGTATGCATATATTTGTGTATGTGTGTGTATGCATATATTTGTGTATGTGTGTATGTGTGTGTATATGTGTTTGTATGTGTGTATGCATGTGTATGTGTGTGTATGCATCATTATGTGTGTACATGCCTATGTGTGTATGTGTGTGTATAAGTGTGTGTATGTGTGTGTGTGTCTATGTGTATGTGTGTGTATCTATGAGTGTGTATGTGTTTATGTGTCTGTATGTGTCTATGTGTGTATGTGCCTATGTGTATGTATGTATCTATGCATGTGCATTATGTATGCATGTAAGTATGTATGTATGCATATGCATATGCATATGTATGCATGTATGTGTATATGTATGTATGTCTCTCTATGTGTGTGTATATGCATATATGTGTGTGTATGTGTGTGTATATGTGTTTGTATGTGTGTATG